>CAUZXS010001414.1:17500-82500 GCA_963585895.1 Sepioteuthis lessoniana | reverse complement strand
TGTTTAATGCAAAATCCTATATATATATATATATATATATATATATATATATAATTTGTAAACAGTGTTTATTTGCTCACAGTTGAATTGTTTCAAGTATAGCAGATGAGAGAATTGTTCTATTTGACACATGGATGTAACCCTTAGAAGTACTATCACTTCGATTCAAAGTGAACTTGTTAATTAATTACGACAATAACAGGGTACTCCACAATACCCAAAGCTACAGGACAAGAGCATCACCATTAGATTTCATCTCTACCGAGGGGTCAGACTTCCCCACCCTACAAGTGTCCTGGATATGATACAAACTCACTGATGTTCAGGCTTCAGTATCAGAGCTTGGGAGAATGTAGAGTACACTTTCACGGCCATTACTACCAGATCCACTGTAGCCTCAACGGGTAGAGCCTGTTAGGGTCCATTTATGGGTCAAATATAACTGTTCGACATTTAAAGTGTGTGTGAACAAATGACTAAGGATAAATTGAATTGTTAAAAATAGAACTGTTTGATCATTTAACTGTTTGTAAATAAATAACTGATGCTTAATTGAATTACTAGTGAGACATATCAATACTCTGAACCATTTAACTGTGTGCGAACGAATAATATATATATATATATATATATATATATATATATATATATATGTGTGTGTGTGTGTGTGTGTGTGTGTGTGTGTTATTCGGTCCAGTTAAACCAGAGTTGGGAGTAATTCCTTCAGGACGAGAAAATCGTTCAGGAGCTGAACATTTAAATTTTCCTGGTGGAGAACTCAATGTAATTTTTTACAGAAACTGAAAAACAGGATGGAAATAAATTTATAATCCTAAAATAACTGGTCTTTGGTTTTTTCTTTAAAGAAAGATATATATATATATATATATATATATATATATATATATATATATATATAATTTGTAAACAGTGTTTATTTGCTCACGGTCGAATTGTTTCAAGTATAGCCGATGAGAAAACTGTTCTATTTGACACATAGATGTAACCCTTAGAAGTACTATCACTTCGATTCAAAGTGAACATGTTAATTAATAATGCCAATAACAGGGTACTCCACAATCCCCAAAGCTACAGGACAAGAACATCACCATTAGATTGTTTAGTGTCATATACAGGATACAAGTTGAGTGGGTAGATCATATCCCTCAGCAGAGATGCTGTTGGTATATTCTATAGCCCCAGCTGACGGGACGAGCAACTAAGTGAAAAGGAAATTAAGAAAAAATGTATGCATAGGATAACAAGATAATGAAAAAGCAAAAAAAAGCAAAACAAGCAAATAAAAAAAGAAAAAAGAAAGAGAAAGATAGAAAGGAAAAAAAGAACAGACAAGCACAATCAAAATGAAAGAAACAAAGAAGAAAAATAAGAAAAATAAGCAAGAAAAAGTTGAAGCGAAAGAAAAAGCGAAAAGAAAAAGTAAACTGAAGAAATAAAGTTTTTTTTTCTTTTTTGATTAAATAAATAAATAAATAAGGAAGAAAACAAACAAGTAACTATCTAAGAACAACACGGGCTTTTAGAAATCAGTGTAACAGGCGAATATAAAAATATAAAATAAAAATGTTGCAATGATCTTATCTTAAATGTCTAAAGAATGTCACTTCCGTTTTTCGTTTCCTCCTAAACTGTCACGTGACCTGACACGAAAAGGTGCGAAGGTTCAGCGCTCGTTTCACATCTTGACACTCATGTGTGCAAGCTTGCCGACAAGATCTAAAAGGTCACGTGAGGTGGCCCAGAAGAGTGAGCCTACATTTCAAAGGTCGACAGGCGAATTTAGTGCAAATCGGGGTGTCAGCTTCGAGTTTTCTGAAAAAAAAATACTGTATAGACGGGATATTTTGTCACGGTCACATGACCTTTGCGAGATTTGTTCCTAAAACCGAAATTTTACCCTTTAGAGAAGAAAAAAATTACATGGAATCAGTGAAGACTCTCCAGACTTCTACAATTTCCGTCAAACACATACAGTTCCATAACCCTTCAGAATTATTGCTCTGCGATCATTCAGTGTATATGGATATGAAAGTGTTACATGTTATATATCTTACACCCCGATTGGTCAGCTCCCATCTCCTTATTTCGCTTCAGTGTCGTTCTTCACTTCGTCTCGTTTAGTTGCCTTGGTTGCTCTGATGTCTCTTTCGTGTCGCCATTTTTGTTTTTATTCGTTGCTGAGGAAGAACGACACGACTACAATTTCACGGGCATATTTTCTATTTCTTCACGACTTTTAGACCTGGCCCGTTGTAACCTAAATGATAAGAGAGGAGATGGAACATTCGACTGCTCAGGTCGGGTGTTTCTGACTAAGTTCTTTCTAACTCTCGAAATGTTTTGGTCACCAGACTGAAATTATCCAACCAGAACCGTGGTCTCAGATTGACCCCCAGTTTAATAGCAGTCTCATAACGACAGCCTCTGAGCTTAGGGAATAAGCAAAAGTCACAGGAAGCAAGGTCTTGACTATAGGGAGGCTGAGGAACTGTCTTGATGCCCATCTTGGTCAAATAGTCTGTGACAAGGATGGAGTTGTGGACTGGTGCATTGTCCAGGTAGAAATGCCACTGAGCCGATTTGAAGAGTGCTGGCCTCTTCCGACCAAATCTCTTCCTGAACTCCCTTAAAACCTCAACATAGTTTTCCTTGTTGACTGTCTGTCCATTAGGAACCCAGTGCATGTATATCATGCCAGTGCTGTCAAAAAGGGGGATCATCAAAAATTTGTGGGTGGATTTGCTCTGTCTGGCCTTCTTGGGTCTGGGAGAACCAGCATGCTTCCACTGGGAACTCTGTCTCTTAGTCTCTGGATCATAGCTGTAGATCCAGCTTTCATTGCATGGCATTTTTTCCAAGTTTGAAACACAATTTTATTGCGTATCGTTCTTCTAACGTCCAGATTGGATTTTTGAAATTCACCAGCTGTGACAATCAGGCTTTAGTAGGGTGTATTCCAATTGCTGCTGTAGCTGTTGAATTGAACCTGAAATCATAAAAATTGATCAGTCATCTCATAAGATGTACAGGAATAACATACTGAATTTTCAACAGTCAACGACAATTTTAAATGCCTGTATAAAAAAGTCTGGAAACTTATTGACGGAACCTCGTACATAATATGTCAGAAATAGATCTCACACATATTTTATGTAACAATATGAAATTATATAATGACTGACTTTTCAGGTTGGTAAACTTGCTTGAAAATCCGCTGATTCTATTTACCAACCCCTCCGCTCGAGCAGGATATGACACAAGGTCAATTTTTAAGCGGAGTTTAACAGGTTTGAATTCAGAGTTTTCCTTCTCCTAGACTAGTTGCCTCGCCTATGCTGAAGAACCCAGTCTGCCCTACTATTTACCCATAGCTGGAGGGAGAATAATTGGATTCATACCTTTCCCAAGGGTATTAGTGCTATGTGAAATGCAATCAGTTTCGTCCAGGATTTGAACTCGTGTCGCCGTGTCTATTTTCAAGGACGATAATGATTACACCACGGGCACCTCCTTGAAAATCCGCTGATTCCTGTTTCCTGTGAACATCTGAAAACTCGTTCAGTTCATGTTCCCAGAAATTCACGTTGAGATAAAAAATCTTAAATCATGCTTGAATAAGTGCATTATGAAAAAGGATCATAAAAATCAATTCTCTGTTTAATATTGCGACGGAACATTTAACAATTTAACACAGGCTTATGGGTACCTAAGTCTGTTTCAAGCAAAGGTTTTGGCGTATCACAAGGCATTTTTGGATGGTCGAGTGACTATTGAAGATAAAAACGGTTCTGATTGACCTGTCTTTTCAGGAACCGAGGTAGATACAACAAAAATAAGGGATCTTATATCTTATCAATATCTTACGGTAAAAATGACTGGAGATGTATTGACATGATCAGGGTTGTCAACCTGAAAAATTGAAAGAATAAAAATCATCAAACTCATTACTTTCTTGAAAAATGTTCTGTGAATAGGTTTTGGGGCCATTCTTGAAATACAACCTCCCCACCCACCTGAATCTTTGTGATTATTTCCTGTTCCTTAAAGTTAAAACCTTTCTCTGCTGTTTCAATTTAAAGATTAAAACTGGTGGTGACGAATAAACAGAAGGCAGGGTCAGTTGAGGACCAGACCAATCGGCTGGGGTGGGGGCTGTGGAATACACCTACTTCATCTCTACAGAGGGGTCAGACTTCCCCACCCTACAAGTGTCCTGGATATGATACAAACCTCACTGATGTTCAGGCGTCATTATCAGAGCATGGAAGAATGTAGAGTTCACTTTCACGGCCATTACTACCAGATCCACTGTGGCTGCAACAGATAGAGCCTGTTAGGGTCCATTTCTGTGTCAAATATAACAGTTCGACATTTAAAGTGTGTGTGAACAAATGACTTATGTTAAATTAAATTGTTAAAAATAGAACCGTTTGATTATTTAACTGTTTGTAAACAAATAACTGATGTTTAATTGAATTATTAGTGAGACAGCAATACTTTGAACCATTTAACTGTGTGCGAACGAATAATATATATATATATATATATATATACATATATATAAAATTTGTAAACAGTGTTTATTTCCTCACGGTCGAATTGTTTCAAGTATAGCAGATGAGAGAATTGTTCTATTTGACACATAGATGTAACCCTTAGAAGTACTATCACTTCGATTCAAAGTGAACATGTTAATTAATAATGCCAATAACAGGGTACTCCACAATCCCCAAAGCTACAGGACAAGAGCATCACCATTAGATTGTTTAGTATCATACACAGGATACAAGTTGAGTGGGTAGATCATATCCCTCAGCAGAGATGCTGCTGGTATATTCTATAGCCCCAACTGACGGGACGAGCAACTAAATGAAAAGAAAATTAAGAAAAAAATGTATGCATAGGATAACAAGATAATGAAAAAGAAAACAAGCAAATAAAAAAAAAGAAAAAAAAAAGAAAGAGAAAGATAGAAAGGAAAAAAAGAACAGACAAGAGCAATCAAAAATCAAATGAAAGAAACGAAGAAGAAAAATAAGAAAAATAAGAAAAATAAGCTGAAGCGAAAGAAAAAGAGAAAAGAAAAGGTGAACTGAAGAAATAAAGTTTTAAATTGAATTGTTAAAAATAGAACTGTTTGATCATTTAACTGTTTGTAAACAAATAACTGATGCTTAATTGAATTACTAGTGAGACATAGCAATACTTTGAACCATTTAACTGTGTGCGAACGAATAGGTGATATTTGTATCACATATGAATACTTTGAATCATTTAACTAGCCCTGTCAGCTGGAGCTGTAGAGTACACCAAGTGCATCTTTGTAGATGAGTAAGAACACCCCACCTTCACGAGTATCCTGGATATGACATTTAACCATCTGATGGTGAGGCTCCTGTAATAAAGAATATTTTGGGGAATGTGGAGTACCCCTTCATTGCCATTGATCCCAGGTCCACTCTGGCCCGGGGTGGCAGTACCTGATTGGGCCCTATCTACGAGTCAAATAGAACTGTTTGAATGCGTGCCAGCAAATTACTTATGTCAAATCGAATTGTTAGAAATAGAACTGTTTGATCATTTAACTATTGGTAAAGAAATGACTGATGATTAATTGAATTGTTAATGATACATAGGAACAGATGGAACTCTTTATCTGTGTGCAAAATGAATGCGTAATGTTGAATAGAATTATTAGTATCAAATAGTAATTCTTGTAACAACTTCAATGTGTACAAATAAATGACTGATGTTTCATAGCATGACCATTTAACTATGTGCAAACAAAAGTAGAAATATTCCTGTTCGATAGAAAGACTTAAAACGATTCAACTATGAAAAATTTATGAGCTCAGTTTCGTTTAAAAATATATCTACAAAATAAGTTTACAAATATAATATCTTTAATATATTTGTAAAAACAGGATTTGGCATTAAATAACCAACAATGGTTGATATACCATAAACCCAACCCAACTAAATCAAAACTTTTAACTGTATAAAAAAACAAAACTAAACAAAAGCAAGAACAAAAACGAGCTCTTGCTTATTTTAAAAATATAATTTACAATATGTGTTTAAAAAATCATATATTTGATATATTCGTATAAAAAGAATTTAGCATAAAATAACCCTCAGGGTTTTTTATGCCACGAAACCCAAAAACCTTAACCCAGTTGAAGTCTTTTTCCAAAATTGGGGAAAGGAATCAGTAAGAATTCTTGCATGAATCGAGCCTCAGTTTTTGAGTGGCATAGGAGATTCAAGGAAGGCAGGGAGTCTGTGAGGGATGATGAGAGGTGTGGGAGGAGTAAGGAAGTCAATACACCAGAGTTGATTGGCCAAAGGGTTAGGGTTAGGGTTACTATGTTGAGGTTTTAAGGGAGTTCAGGAAGAGATTCCTTGGGAAGAGGCCAGCACTCTTCAAATCAGCTCAGTGGCATTTCCACCAGTCCACAACTCCATCCTTGTCACAGACTATTTGACCAAGATGGGCATTAAGACAGTTCCTCAGCCTCCCTATAGTCCAGACCTTGCTCTCTGTGACTTTTGGTTATTCCCTAAGCTCACAGGCTGTCGTTATGAGACAATTGAGGAGATGAAAGAGGCTGTGACGAAGGTCATTGAAACGCTCACACAAGAGGACTTCCATGGGGCCTTCCAGAAGTTATTGGAACGGTACAACAAGTGCATTGCAGCCGGAGGAGATTACTTCGAAGGGGACTAGAGTTTCATGTGTGTACTATTAATAAAAGTGCCCATACGAAAAAAGTCTGGAAATTTATTTAATGTTCCTCGTTTCTCTCTATATATATACATATATGAACTCGTAGACCACTGGTAGTGGTTGGAATGGTGATCAAGATCACATGACTTTGAATTACCGACACTGTAAGACTATTCACTTTTATCAGATGCATTTAAGTATTGCAGCTCCCAAACTGAAAGAGATTTCGTTTAGTTTTTGAAAGTCTGCTCTTTATAAATATCGCTTCAGATATTTCAAGTTTCTTTTTCATAAGGATTTTTGTATTATCCATAGAAATTTTTCGACTACGTGTGTGTGTGTGTGTGTGTGTGTGTGTGTTAAATAACAGCCCTTTCGAATCATCTCTTTAATAACTATAATAATAACACGAGAAAAATGAATAGGAAAAAAAGTGAGAAAAAAGCAAGAATGTCCGCTTCACTTTATATTGGCGAAAGTGTTTTGCCGTTGGCACCATCTGTCGGGCTACGAGATAAACAAAATCGCTTGGATTAGATCCACCATTGACAACATGCATTTGCGTAATTCTCTTTCAAAATCCTGAATCATCGGCCTTCTCTGAATGAATTGACTGACAAGCCAGTTATCATTGATATTCTTGAAAATAGAAAAATAAAACACACAAACACACAAAAAAGAAAAAAAAAACAAAAAAAAAAACAAAAAACAAACAAACCCGGAAACGAAAAACATTATCATTATTCCGGGAGAGATATTCCAAAATATTATACTGCTTATGATTGAATATATTAAAAAGAAGTTATATATATATATATATTTATATTTATATATATTTATAATGAAGCGGCTAACCTGAGTTCAGATCCTGGTTGAGGTTTTTTGCTTTTTACTTCGCGTTTATGATTCCGAGATTACTGTTCAATACAACCGAAGAAATCTTTCTTTTCTTCTTTTTGCTTTTGCAAATGTATTTAAAATTATTATTTCTATTTCTACTCCTTGAGAGTTTTTTCATATTAGCGTTAGTTGATGGTCTTTCACTTGAGTCTGTGTGACAACAAGTCTCCAGGACACTTCTCAGTATTCTGGCCGATCTCAGCAATGCTATAGTTTGAATTGTCTCCAGTCGTCCTCTTTTTTCCAAGTCCTCCCGTTCCTGTACCAATCCTTTTATGACTGTACCAAGAGTAACAATTACAATTGGAATCATCGTCACTTTCATGTTCCACAGTTTTTTTCAGTGACCTAGCAAGGTGGAGGTATTTATCCTTCTTTTCACTTTCTTTCACTTTTACTCTGTGGTCAGCCAGGACAGCAAAGTCCACAATTCTGCAAGGCCTTTTTTATTGTTTGTTGTTGTTCTTGCTTTTTGCTTTTTTTTTTTTTTTTTCGTTGATTATAATTAGATCCGGTCGTCTGGCTGAGATTAGGTGATCCGTTTGTATGTCAAAATCCCAAAGGATTTTGTGCATCTCATTCTCTAGGGCGGATTTTGGGTTGTGCATATACCATTAGTTCGTATGGTCAAATTTAAATTTCTTGTACAGTTCCCTGTGGCACACCTTGCCCACCCACTCGTGTCTCATGCTATTTCTGTGCTAATTTGCTTTATTCGCTTATTATGTGATTGATCATTTCATTTCTATCACCATATAAACTACTTTTGCTGTTTTGTTGCGTCTTATCTATTCTTGCTCTGATCTGATAGGTTCTCATGGCGTTTTTTTTTTTTTTTGTGTTGCTATCAGGAGAGATTCAGTTTCTCTCTTAAGGTTTCTCTTAGTTAGCTACATTCACGTTTTCTGGTGCGAGATGTCGCTTATTATTTTTCAAACCAGCGTCAGCTGATGGTGTTTTACTAGAGTCTGAGAGACAGCAAGTCCCCTCAAGTCTCTAGGACTCTTCTCAGTATTCAAACCAATTTTAATAATGCTATAGTCAGTATAGTCTCAGTTCTTCGTCTGAATTTCAATTCGCCAGTTTCGTTTTCAAGCTGTTTGGGACTGTTCCTAATATTCCACGTATTATTGGTACAACCGTTATCATCATGTTCCACAAGATATTCGGTTCTCGTGCAACGTCCAAGTATTTGTCCATCTTTTCGCTTTCTTTCATTTTCACTCTGTGGTCTGCAAGAACAACAAAACTCACCAGACAATAGGATCTTTTTTCTTGTTAATTAACACAAGGTCGGACCTTCTGGCCGGTATTGAATGATTGGTTTGTATTTCAAAGTTGAAGAGAATTTTTTGTTTCGCATTTTCTTGAACAGTTTCTGTTTTATGCATATACCATTTTTCAGTGTGGTCAAATTTCTATTTCCTGCACAGTTCCAAGAGATCTGCCTCTCCCGCCCTGTCATACCTTGTCTTTTACTACTTTTGTATTAGTTTACTGCATTCGCTGATTAACCGCGATTATCTGTTTCATCTCCACATATTCAAGACGTGCTATTCTGTCTATATTGTCAATTTTAGCTTTTATATTATTAGTCCTTATGGCTTTATTTTTGGCTGCTATCAAAAAATTCACTTTCGCTCTTTAGGTTTCTCTTTCTTAGCCATGTCACAGACTTCTCGCGCCCAAACTCCATCATTTGTCGCTTGAAGTATCCGTACCATAGTTTCCCTTCCCATTTTTGTTGACCGTTTAACCTAAGGTTGACATTACTTTTATTGGCGTTTATTGTTACCCGTTGAAAATTTTTCACATCAGCGTTAGCGGATGGTCTTTCTGTGAATTTTGAGTGACAGCAAGTTTCCTCAAGTCTCCAGGACTCTACTCAGTATTCTGGTTGATCTCAATAATGTAGTTGTTTGGACGGTCTCCAGTTGTCCTGTTATTTCCAAGTCCTCCAGCCCTTGTATCAATCCTTTGGCGATTATAGCAAGAGCATCTGTTACAATTGGTTTAAATGTCACCTTCATATTCCACAGATTCTTCAATTCTCTTACAATTATTATTATTACTATTACTTATTAGAGTTTTTCACATCAGCGTAAGCTGATGGTCTTTCACTGGAGATTGAGTGACAGCAAGTCTCCTCAAGTCTCCAGGACTCTTCTCAGTATTCTGGCAGTTTTCAATAATGCTGTTGTTTGGATGGTCTCCACTCGGCTGCCAACTTCCAAATCCTCCAGGCTCTTTAATAATCCTTTAGTTACCGTGCCAAAAGTACCAATCACAATTGGTATAATTGTCACCTTCATATTCCATAGCTTTTTCAATTCTCTAGCAAGGTCAAGGTTCTTATCTCTCTTTTCACATTCTTTCAGTTTTATTATTATTATCATTGTTTATTTATCTATTTATTTATTTTTGGCCAAAAGTCAGAGACATCTTCGGCGTAAAGGTTACCATTGTAAGAGATGGACTCGACTACCTGAGTTCAAATCCTGGCCGAGGATGTTTGCATTTCACTTCATACTAATGGGAAAGACATAAGTCTATCAGTTTCTCCCTTGCCCCTGTAACTATAGGTGAATAGTAAGGAAATCTGGATTCTTTAGCCTTGATAAGTTAACCAATCGAAGAGAATGAAAACTGAATACAAATCAGCTTAAAAATTGACTTAGAATCGCATCCTCCCAGTGGCAAAATGGTGACATTCATACAAAAGAGATATTGAAAAGCTCCCGGCCTGACCAAGCAGGAAATGGCCCAAAGCCAAAAAACGTGGATGCTATTCCACATTCATCTTGCTGTTCAACATCCGTGGATATTGGGAAGTTTTTCTTTTTTTCAGAATTCTTTTCTATATATATATATATATATATATGTGTATATATACTCTTTTCTATATATGTTAACTCCACATTGGTAGGAATTGGTTTATATATAATCCAATCTCGCAAGAATGTTTGTTTTGAGGCTATTCAAAATGGTAGCAAATCAAAGAGAGGGCTCCAAACTTGAACCGAGGCGTGTCATCAAATTGTTGGTGGCTGAAAAGGGCAAATGGTTGGTTGGTAGGTTGGTTGTGTTTTATGGCACATCAACCTTTTCAGTCATGTAATGCCGAACACTGTTTATATATATATTCTAAATATATACCATTTGTAAACGAATTGTTTCTAATGAACATTTTAAACGATCTGTTGTATAATTTGGTGATTTCTTTAATAATAATACAGATACAGATACTAAAACACAAATGCAAACACGATTCTTACAATGCTAACCATCCCCAGCGCGCGGCACATCTTGCGATGTCTAAGATCTCTGTCGGCAGAGATCCGAAAAACCCAACTACATCTTCAACGGCTCAAATCCAACTGTCAACTCAATGGTCCAACCTCAACTTCCAACTGACTCTTTTTCAAAATCCTCAAATTCTTAGGACAATCTCTTCCGGGCATGATGTCATCCACACTCCAACCGCATTTCTTGTCTGGGGTTTATTATGACAATGATGATTGTCACATCCTTTGCGCGCGAGCGTAAAACTGTACCCAATGACTATGCACCTGAACTCTTAACCAAAATAGTTCAAAGCCCAACCAAACTGAATGATAAAATATAATTAACGAAAAATGATAAATATAAAAAAAATCATTCCTTAATTATATGACAGATACAGAGCTAATTTGTTTGCACATAGTTAAATGATTTCACGTTTAGAAAATGATTACATACTTCTTTTTGACCCATATTTAGGATCCTAACTGGTACTTCGATTCTCGATTAGAATGAACCTGGGAGTAATGAAAGGGTACTCCAAATTCATTAAAGCTCCAGAATTGCAGCCTCACCATCAGATGCTTAAGGGACATATCCACAACACTCGTTGGGGAGTCTTACCCCTTTGCAGAGATGCAGTCGGCGCATTCTACTGCCCCAACCGACTGGGCTAGGCATGTGAAATCTCATGGCATATCAACCTTTGTGTGTCATTTAATATCAAATCTTGTTAATATATATATATATAAAATATGTAAGTGAGTAGTTTTTAGGAAACAGAACTCATTTGTTTGCACACAGTTACATAGTTTCCAGTATTACGAATCATCATTTGCACAAAGTTGAATGTTTTTGTGGTCTTGAAGGGCCAGAAATGAATAACACAAACAGATGTAAGGTTTACAACAGTATCTATTTATGCAAATACAGACAGCAGCGGTTACCGATAACTGACAAGATTTGCTTGCCTCATTTATTGAGCCAATCACTATTTATAGTGTCGAGGAGGGTCCATGTAGTGAAATCATGGGGTATATCACCATATCAATGATTTAAGCACAGCTCTGTAATATTAATAATTCAATTTAGCATGAACCATTTTTTTGCACAAAGTTAAATGGTTTCGAGTATACTAAGTTATTAAACATTTTTATTTAACCTATAAATGGGGCCCTAATGAATACCACCGCTCCAGATCAGAGTGGACTGGGAAGTAATGGGAATGAATGGTGACTCCAAAGCTCCAGGACTGGAGCCTCACCATCAGATGTGTGGGATCTTACCTCTCTGCACAGATGGAGTCGGCGTTTTCTACAGTCCCAGCAAACAGAACTGGTTACTATAGAGGACATTTCTGAACAACTTTTAATTTCTGTAGGTACAGCTTACAAAACTGCATGGTGGCATGGATTTTTCTAAGGTTATTTATTGTTGGGTTTCAACAGATCAACGCAAGGCTTCCTACAACAGCAAGGACAGTGGAAACTATCAATCGTTTTGGCCGGAAACAGCTACCATATCCTCCTTTGGACCCTTCAAAGAATTCCTGCATAGAACAGTTTTCAATTGATGATGGAGATATTTATCCAACCTCCCACCCGGTTGGATTTGATACAAGGTCATTTTAATGTGGGGAGCAATGGACGGGTCGAAACTAGCGGCAGCTACAAAACATGCTTGATCCTGTCGGCATTTCTCTTTATTGGAGTGCCTCAGGTGCCAGGACATGAACTCAACTCTGCATGACAGGTATTGCATTTATGAACTTTCCCGCCAGCAGCAAGCAATTCCGGTAAAAATTGGGCAACCAAACACGGGGACTGAAAGTATTTAAAATCAGTTGCAACTATCCTCAAATAATCTGTTAATCAATTGTCGGTTAGTTTCTACCAGAAATACATATCTTTTGGATTACCAACACTGGATTATTTTGGATTACCAACATTGGATTATAGAAACAAGAGATCAAAACGGCGACGAAGATTCTAACACTGAATCTTTTAATCTTGGTAACGCTGCTAGTGGAGGAGAGCAAAATCTCTGAATTCAAGGGTTTGCGTCCTCGTGGTGTAATGGTTAAAGCGATGGACTGCGGAATCGTAGTTAGCGAGTTCGAACTCCGGACGCGCTATTACGTTCACTTTCGGGCAAATACCCTTGGGAAAGGTATGAATCCTCTTATCCCTCCAGCTATGGGTTAAATAGTTCCACTACTGTTCTTCTCGGAGAATGGCTTTGGCATTAAATAACCTACAAAGGTTGATATGCCATTAAACAAAGAAACCAAACCAAACCTGAATTCAAACCAGCTGAACTTCGCTTAACATGGCCTTTTATCATCCCCTTCCCGCAGTGGAGCAGTTAACTAAAAGAGGGAATAATCTTCGACGAATAGAGTTTAAAACCTTTTCTGGGACGACCCTAACACTTCCTGAAAGTTTCAAGTCCGACCAAAATTGACGGGGCCCTCGTAGTACAGACGTTTGTACAAATATTTGTTGAATCTTAATCATCATTATCATCAAGTATTATTGGTACAAATTTCCTTGATACTCTCTCGTCATTCGTCTCAATCGGCCATCACTTTTGAGATGTCCTCTACACAGCATCCAGTGTCCGCGCATAAAAAATGTAAAGTTGGCGACCTTAGTCGACGGTTAACCGAAGGTTCCCTTTTCAATAGTTACAACACCGATTTGTGAAGGAGGGCGCTACTCCATTTTCTGGATTGCTCCACTTCACCCTCGATCCTTACCTTATAGTGCTGAGTATTAAGCAAGGCAGCATCAAGTATCATTTTTTGACTCTTTGATATGACTCGACCTAGGATTGAACCCCAGCCTCCCGGATCATTGGCGAACATTCTACTCATTTGGCCAATGTTGAATATAAGTTTTTGCTGGTCTGTCAACACTGGTGTGTCCATGTGTAGGAGTCCATAATAGAACGTCGCTTATAAGTTTTGACATTCAACTGTTTGTAAACAAAAGCTAGACTTATTCTAAACTGAATTGTTTGAAATTCAATTCGGATTTAAATGATCCGAAAAGGGTTGATATGCCGTAAAACAAAACAACCAACCAACCACTAGCAGTACCGAGTAAGTCTTGTTCGTCTAGCTTGTATGGTTTGTAAGATGGGAGGTAAATAGCCGTATTGCAGCTATTTTGTGGGCTGCTGTTTGTAAACAAAAGCTAGACTTATTCTAAACTGAATTGTTTAAAATTCAATTTGGATTTAAATGACCCGAAAAGGGTTGATATGCCGTAAAACAAAACAACCAACCAACCACTAGCAGTACCGAGTAAGTCTTGTTCGTCTAGCTTGTATGGTTTGTAAGATGGGAGGTAAATGGCCGTATTGCAGCTATTTTGTGGACTGCTGTTTGTAAACAAAAGCTAGACTTATTCTAAACTGAATTGTTTAAAATTCAATTCGGATTTAAATGACCCGAAAAGGGTTGATATGCCGTAAAACAAAACACCAACCAACCAAACAACCACTAGCTGTACCGAGTAAGTCTTGTTCGTCTAACTTGTATGGTTTGTAAGATGGGAGGTAAATGGCCGTATAGCAGCTATTTTGTGGACTGCTGCTTCCAGAATTTGTTTGGAACAACATGCATCATACTTGAACCGTTACCATTTTTTGCCAAGCGTTTCGTTCCCTGCAGACAAGGCGACAGCTTGATAGAATTCCCGTTTTATTTTATCTCTGAATTGTAAAATGTAAGATATTGTAAGATATATTTACGTATTTGTGTGCGCACGTGTTTGATGAAATGCGCCCATACTCATATACACAGAACATGGACACTTACACAAAGACATATGAAAGGCTATTACATAGGAACCCATTCGTGTATATATATATATATATATATATATATATGTGTGTGTGTGTGTGTGTGTGTGTGTATCTATGTAAAGCTCCCTTTTTGTATATTAATATGTATCTATGTAATACTCTTATTCAGCAAATCACCTATCCATCATGATCTCTACTGAGCCTCATAGATTTACATCTCAAGTCACGTTCCCTAACATTTATCCGGTCAGCCAACAAACGAGATCCCACCCGACCCCTGAGCAGTTTTTACCCCGAACCCCACTCAAATACACCAGATTGAACCTAATTCCACCATTCATCAGTCGGGAGTGAGATTCATCGTATTGGATTTGTTGTTAGTGGTTTGTTGATTGCCCGAATTCTTTGGAACGAGATCGGCTCTTCCATTTTTAGAAAAGGCTTCTTTTTTTTCTTCATTTATTTATTTATTTATTTATTTATTGGAGTTCAATCTCTTTCAATACGTTTGTTTTAGTTGTCTTTTCTTTTGCTCAGAGCAAGTCATCGTATCATAGAATTTATATGGTAGCCATTGTGGTAATTTACTAAGCCTTTTGCATAGATGTGACACAAGGTCATAAGAATGGGGCACCCAATGAGACTCGAACTCACTCGTTAAAGTTTGATAGTCTAGCTTGCTAAACATTACACCACCCGAGGCACCCTCTGTGATAGACATTGTGAAAACTACATGCTCGATCCCGAAAGCGGCCAGTCGTTTTCAATATCATGAGAACCGGTTGCGTGGCTTTGATGTAACATAGCTACAATACTTTTTATTGAATAGACTATGTCATTATTATATATCCGATTTATAAGAAAATGAAGTAGTTTTGGTTAATTACGAGAATCATTAAATAAGTTTCCAGACTTTTTTCGTATGGGCACTTTTATTGATAGTACACACATGAAACTCTAGTCCCCTTCGAAGTAATCTCATCCGGCTGAAATGCACTTGTTCTACCGTTCCAACAACTTCTGGAAGGCCCCATGGAAGTCCTCTTGTATCAGTGTGTCAATGACCTTCGTCACAGCGTCTTTCGTCTCCTCAATTGTCTCATATAGACAGCCTGTGAGCTTAGGGAGTCTCTCCCTGAACTCCCTTAAAACCTCAACATAGTAAACCTAATCCTAACTCTAACTCTTTGGCCATTCAAATCTGGTCTATTGACGCCCTTAGTCCTCCCACACCTCTCATCATCCTCACAGACTCCCTGCCTTCCTTGAATCTCTTATGTCACTCAAAAACTGGTGCTCGATTCATGCAAGATGCCCCAAAAGTAGTCTGAAGAATTCCATACGTTTCTGTGGCATTTTTTCCACGTTTAAAACAGAATTTTATTGCATATCGTTCTTCTAAAGTGTCCTGACGTCCAGATTGCATTTTTGAAATTCACCAGCTGTGACAATCAGGCTTTAGTAAGGTGTATTCCAATTGCTACTGTAGCTGTTAATTTGAACCTGAAATCATAAAAATTGGTCAGTCATCTCATAAGGTGTATAGCCATAACATAGTGAATTTTCAAGAGTCTACGACAATCTTAAATACCTGTACAAAAATGTCTGGGAACTTATTGAAGGGACCACGTAAATATAAATAATTACTTTAACAAGATAAATAATTTTTCTATCTTTCGATGTTTGAAAAATTAAATTAAGCATTGGTAACATCCAGCAGCAACATGGCTTCTCGTTGATTATTCGTTATTGTTAGTCGCCTCTCAATGAGTTTATAGATGAATTCAGATCTTGAATATTCACTGTAAAATGTTCGATTTCTGTGATGAAGAGAGAAACGCTAACTGCAAAAGAAATTATGTTGAAAAATAGAAATTTGTTCTGCAAAATAATTTTTGGTCGAGATTCCAGCATTAGGCTACTAACTTATTGATTTACTCACACACACACACACACACACACACACACAAACACTCGCACACAGACACACACGCGCACGCACACGGGTTTTTTTAAAGTCATTACGTTTTACCAGAGAGGATATAAAAATAAATGTAATTTAAATGGGAGTCTGACACAGTCAAATACTTTCACGTATTCCAATCCAACAAGGATAATAATTTTTAAAGAGATCGATTTGACCAACTGATGGGACTCTAGCAGATATTTTCACTCTGGATCAGAGTGGGAATAGGAGTAATATCAATGAAGAGGTACTCTATACTCCCGAGAACTTTAACACTGGAGTAGCATCATCGGTTGAATTTAAAGTCAGATCCAGGTCAATTTTTTCTTTTTTTTTATTGGGGTGGGCTCTTGCCTCCTTTAAATTGGATATTGTAGGCGTCTTCTAGGCTCCACCGACTGAGAGATTTAGGCGTAGTACCTGTTAAGTTCTAATCTCAAGGTGAAATAGATCTGTTTGAAAATTAAGTTTGGTTTCTTTGTTTAATAATATATCAACTTACATGGATTACCTAATCCCAAAGCTATCCCTGTAAAAGAACAAGGGTGACATTTTTAGCGCATAGCTAAAGGGTTTGAAAATTTATATTATTAGATAAAAATACTTGAAATTGGATTGCTGAACAATTCATTTGTATTAAGAAAAAGGTCAAATAAATCTGTTAGAAAATGGTCAGTCTTGGGTCTCGGTTTCTTTTTAATGGCCAGTCAAACTTTGTGGGTTATTTAATGTCAAAGCCATCCTTTAGTCCAACAGTAGTGGTAATATTCAACCAAGACCTGGAGTAGGGATAATAGTGTTCATGCCTTTCCCTAGGTTACTATTCCGAAAGGGAACGTAGCAGCGCGAGTGAAGTTCGAACTATCTTAGTACAATACTGGAGTCTCGCACGTTAACCATTACAACGCCGGAACACCTCTTGATTGAACTGTGTATAAATTATTAATATAAGATAGGAATACTTAATACCTTTTAATAGTGTACACATCATTAACATTTGGAATACTTAAAACTGTGGGCAATTTGTTTGTACAAAGAATTGTTATTTGAAGCTGTAATTGTTTACAAAGGATTATTATTTTTAGTTGCGTGAAACAATATAATTATCTTAAATCTGACTGGAAACCATATTTGAAATATTTGAAACCATATAGCTCTGCAAATTATTTAAGATTGAAATACTTGAAACCATATACCTCTGCAAATTATTCAAGATTGGAATCATTGACACCATATACCTCTGCAAATTATTCGAGATAGGAATACTTGAAACCATATATCTGTGTGAAAATTATTTACATGAATAATAGTTATTTAAAACTATAATTGCTTACATATGATAATTATCATTAGTTACTTGAAACCATATAACCCAACAAGATGTGACATACCATAAAACTAACCAACGAAGCAAAAATCACGAAAAAGAATAAATCTGATCGATATTGTAAAAAAATAAAACAATACAATTTTTCTCTTGCGTTTTTGCTTAATATTAATGGGGCATTTAAATTCATTTCTATTCTGATGCCGTTAAACCACGAGTGAAACGTCAATTTGATTTTCAAAATCATCATCTTTACCATACCATCGGATTCCATTTCAGACCTTACTCCTTAGATCATATATATATATATATATATATATATATATATATATATATATATATATATATATATAAAAGATGAAATTGAATTTTTCTTGTGAGTAAATCTATGATATTCCTACCATAAATGCTGTCGGATCAGAGCCTTAAAGAGACAACAGTTGGATTGTGCCTATGCGTAAGAACTTAGTTTATTACCAATTCTTTGACGAAGATATGAGCTGAGTTAAGTAAAAATTTATATCTAAATGCTTCCAGTGTTTTAGCAGAAGCCTGGCTAGCTCAGTCGGTAGAGCACGAGACTCTTAATCTCGGGGTCGTGGGTTCGAGCCCCACGTTGGGCGGATGCATATTTTTTTAATATTAAAAGAATGAAGAATGTAGCCTATTTATTGATTCGTTTTTCAAAAAGGCTAACATTACCGGTTCGTCAAGTTTGAAAACAATACTATGACAGTCAAGATCAATATAAAAGCTCTCAGCAAATCAATAGCTTTTAAACAAAGAAACAGAACAAACCTTTTTTTTAATAAGTAAAAAAAAAATATGCAAATTAGCTATCTTATTATACAGAAATATATTTCATGATCATCCTCCTCAAAACATGCCGATAGCACGAATTTCCTTCTCTCTCTCTCTCTCTCTCTCTCTCTCTCTCTCTTTCTCTCTCGCCATCTGTCCCTATTGGCCAACAGTCCTCAAGACAGCAACCAGTGTCCGCACAGAAATGATGAATGTAAGTTTTTGCTGGTCGGCCAGCACTGATGAGTCCATATGTAGGATTTCGCTGGAAGACATCTCTACCCAACAGCAGTACCAAAAATACCTTGTTCGTCTTACTTTGATGGTTTGTGAGATTGGAGGTAGATGGCCATATAGGTGCTATTTCATGGGTTATTTCTTCCTGGATTTGTACAAAACAGCATGTAGCATTTTTGAGTAGTTTCCATCGAACTTTTTCTCAATCAGTACAACTGGTACAGTCATATAGTAGTATTGATACGACTACAACTTGAGAGAATTAACGTTTTATTTTATCGGAGAAATCAGATTACTATGTGGTCAATAGCCGGTCGAGAGTCGTATTTATCTATCCTATGCGTGTACTGAACTCGCTTTCATTCGAGAAGATATTACTACCGAGGTATGTGAACTTTCTTCGTAATTTCAGATGCTTTCCATTTAATGTGGATATGGCAGCTTCTTGCTTAAAACACGTGATCTCTGTTTTATCTGAGGTCATGAAGAGATCAATGTTTCTGGTTGCCTGCTCCAGGCAGTAGAGATTCGGTTGAGCTGGTGTATTTGTAAGAAGCGCTAGATCATCTGCGTAATCTGCACCCGTAATAGTTTCTGCAGGATACAGCCTGCTTCTTGAGTTTTAAACCATTTATATTCATGAGGTTTATGGTAAAATTATTATTGAAATATATATAATTATATATTATAACGCTGGCATAATTGTTAGAGTGTTCGCTAATGGCCCGGAAGACCGGGGTTCAATCTCAGCTCGAGTCATACCAAAGACTAAAAAAATAGTACTTGATGCTTCCTTGAGTAAATTATTTGTATTAGATAAGAATACTTGATAGCATATAAGTGTGAGCAAAAAGTACTAAAGGATCAATACAATGTAACTAATTATCATAGTCATGTTGATAGCACGGAGTGCTCTCTCTCTCTCTCTCGCTCTCACACACAATCCACTCTTATCGTCTATCGCATCTGGCAGGTCCTCTAGACTGCACTTAGTATCCGCACAGAGCTGATGTATATCAGTCCTTGCTGGTCGGTTAACACTAGCCCATCCATGTGTAGGAGTCCAGAAGAGAAAGTCGCTTGAGACTTCGTCTTTACATTCACCAACAGTATCCAGTATGTCTTGCTCGTCTCACTTGGATGGTTTATGAGATGGAAAGTAAGTGGCCATACAGCTGCTCTTTTGCCAGTTGCTACTTCAAGGATTAAAAACAAACAAACAAAAGAAATGACTTTCTTTCTTAGCTTATATTTTCCTTGTTCACCTTATGATATTTATGTATCAATTATTTTATGACATGTCATACACCGTCTCCGCAATTGTATTCTACGAATTTCCTCGAAGACAATCTGAAATTATCTTGGTCAGTTTTTAGTAAATTTCATTTGATTGTTGGCTTGACAACACCCGGCCCGCGGTTATTGTTAGTAGCAGTGCAACAAATTTGCTTTTGATAACCTAGTTAACTTCAGAGGAGTAGATTTGAATGGGTTGTAAATGTGATATCCGTCTGTTGTTAAGTTGGGTACGTGAAGTATGGGGATGGGGAGCGCGAAGAAAGCACCTGCAACCTACCAAATAAATATCAATAAATATCAGTTGTAAACAACGTAGGGTGAACAAGTACCCAATGGCGATCTACTGGCCTACCCGGAAAACACACTCACACGTACACACACACACACACACACACACACACATATATATATATATATATTTCTTTGTATATGAATACAAGATTTGATGATTATGTATGTATGTATTCTACATAACTTATATATCTTTGAGGGTGTGTGCGTGTATGTGTGGGTGTGAATACAGGAATTAAAAGTATTTTCTTTTATTTTCTCTCTCTTCTCTCTCTCTCTCTCTATATATATATATATATATACATGTAAAAACGCTCTCTCTCTCTCTCTCTCTCTCTCTCTCTCTCTCTCTCTCTGTATATGTATATAAAGAGAGAGACATCATATGTGTATGTAAATGTGTGTAAGAAGTCAGAAAAGGATAGGTGAAGATGTGTTTATATATATATATATATACGGAAGCTCTCTGAAACTAGTAGACAAGTTCACCTACCTAGGAAGCAGTGTGTCATCAACCGAAAAAGACAGACACGCAGTTAACGAAGGCATGGACAGCTATCGATAAGCTATCGATCATATGGAAATCAGACCTGACCGATAAAATGAAACGCAGTTTCTTCCACGCAGCGGTCGTATTGATACTGCTATATGGATGCACAAGTCCAGATTACATTCTTGAAATTCACCAGCTGTGAAAATCAGGTTTAGTAGGGTGTATTCAAATTACTTCTGTACCTGTTCATTTGAACCTGTAATCATAAAAATTCGTCAGTCATCTCATAAAATGTATAGCAATAATATACTGAATTTTCAAGAGTCTCCGCCAATTTTAAATGCCTATACAAAAAGGTCTGGAAACTTATTGAAGGCATAAAGAGTGAAACAGAAAAATTAGAACAATTGAAGTTTTAATTTTATAAAAATCCAGTCAGTTTGGCCCAGCGGTTAGAGTGTTCGCCAATGGCCCGGGAGACCTGGGTTCAATCCCAGGTCGAGTCATACCAAAGACTTTAAAAATGGTACTTGATACCACCTTGCTTAACACTCAGCATTATAAGGTACGGTTCAAGGGTAAAGTGGAGCAATCCTGGGAATGGAGTAGCGCCCTCCCCTACACCTTGGTGTAGTAGCTATCGAAAAGGGAGCCTTCGGGTCATCCTCGACTATGGTCGCTAACTTTACTTACTTATAACAAACAATCTTAATATCAAGAGAATATATTAACGTATTATTGTTTGTTTTTTTTTGTTCAATGGCATATCAACCTTCTTGGATTATTTTATGCCATAACCATCGTTGCAGAAGAACAGTCAGCGACGCTGTTTAGTCGCTACATAGAGGATGATAGTCCGATTGTGAACATAACAGTACGTTGAATTTCAAACTCGCGTACTTTGAGACTGTAGTCAAGCACTTTAACCGTTACGCCACGGGAACTGCCCACTAACATAATAAAGTGTTAGCTGTCTTCATTATACTTCACCTATACGAGGTCCAAAAAATCTGACCATGACATTTTACCACTAACTAGTTTATCGTATTTTCTTCAGAGTAGATTCTTTCTCCATGTTTGCTTACACTGTGTACTGCTCACAAGAGGCAGCGACAAAGTTCTGTACTACATTTAGTTCCCTGACTATTCGAATAGCATTGCGTATATTAATGCCTTATAAAATAATTGATAATTAAACTTTAAACGATTGGGGTACTTGCTATTGTCGTCCAGAAACCTGTTTTAGGCTGTCAGATTTCACTTTTTTTAGAACTTTAATTAAATCTTTAAATTAAAAAAAAAATAATGCACCTGAGACAACATTGGCATCTTCCCCAGAGTCGGCTAAATTTCCTTTTCACGTCGAGAAGAGTGCTTGAAGAAGTTAGAAATAAGAAAAAGGTCCCGTGGGATAAATAAGTAGGGGTCCGGATAACATGGGAGAAGGGGATTGAAACCAAGGGTGAAAGTGCAAAGTACGTTGGGTAGGGTTGGGTAGAGCGTGCTGGTCTTGTTACGGATGAATAGGTGTCTGGGTTGGGTAGAGAGTCGAGAAAGTCATTTTTGACACTTATTTGTTCAGCTGTTTCGGGCACCGATCACACAGAACTTATTTCCTACAAAGTTCATATTTACTTTTTCCAACTTTTTACCAGCACTTTCTTTAACTGTCCCAAACTGATCGACACTTATTATTTTTTTCTGTGTAACGGGTGGGCCAGAAATATTTCATTATAATGAGAAGTTTGTTTTTTCTCTTTGTTTCTTTGGGTTTTTTTTTTCTGCTAGAATGAGAGTGTGCTATCTGTTAGGGATGACAGTGGTGATCCTTGACCCTTCTGCTCTGTCGTCGAGGCTTAGAATATGCTTGCTGTATCCGTTTCAGAGAGGTAAGATCCGCCACCCACCTACCTACAAAAAAATTAGGGATGTCCTAAATATGACTCTAAACTGCATTTGATGTTAAGGCACATGTTTTGAAGATTTAGGGAGTTTGGAGCAAATTTTCTTTGCCATTACTCCCAGTTCCACTGTGAACGGGAGTGGTAGTACCTGTTAGGCACATAAGGTAAGCATGTGATAATCTGATAATCTATAGGTCAAATAGGTCTATTTAAAGAATACTTGGACAGTGCGCAAAAAAAAAACTCTCAAGAAACTTCTACACAAAAA
The DNA here is from genome assembly GCA_963585895.1 of Sepioteuthis lessoniana. NCBI lineage: Eukaryota > Metazoa > Mollusca > Cephalopoda > Myopsida > Loliginidae > Sepioteuthis > Sepioteuthis lessoniana. Next base: position 59,177 of record CAUZXS010001414.1, on the reverse strand, counting down.
AAAAGTAAAAATGAATACAATTCCCTATGTTCTTGAAATAAAATAACTCTAGACAGGTTGATATGCCTTTAAAATCAGTCAGTCATTCAATCCATCATTGGATCAGTCCTTCTATACCTAAGCTTACGGTTTGGATTAGAGCGGGTCATCTGTTCATCTCACTCGGTCGTGTTCTTCACTTCAGACAGAACATGGCACAAGGTTTTTGTTCGACCTGAATGCAACAAAGGTAAACACTGTGCCTGGAATCTGATGCACACATCTAAGATGTATTTAGGGGTGCTGAAAAGTTCCTTTCCCAAACAAAAATGGGAGTTTGCTTTTTTGTTGAATTTTAGGGAAGGGTTAAAAAGTAAGCTGGCAACCATAATCGAGGGCGACCAGAAGGCTCCCTTTTCAATAGCTACTTCCCCAAGGAGTAGGGGAGGGTGCTACTCCTTTTCCTGGATTGCTCCACCTTACCCTTGATACACACCTTATATTGCTGAGTGTTAAGCAAGGAGGTATCAAGTACCATTTTTAAAGTCTTTGGTATGACGCAACTTGGGATTGAAACGAGAGTCCCGGACCATTGACGAACACTCTACCTACTAGAACAATGAGCCGGGAAGGGGTGAAAAAGAACTTCAAAAATGATGTGCGAAGTGTTTTCTGGCTCATTGATGAATTGAATTTAACGGAATGTCAACCCGTCTTGGGTTATTTTATGCCGACAGCTTACAGAAGTACGTTCCTTGTACATATATACTTACGTTTGTTGTGAAGTTTAAACCCAGTTATACGATATCAAGTATTCCTATCTAATACAAATAATCTCCACACTGTTATACGACATCAAGTATTCCTATCTAATACAAATAATTTACACACTGTTATATGATATCAAGTATTCCTATCTAATACAAATAATCTGCACACTGTTATACGATATCAAATATTCCTATCTAATACAAATAATCTCCACACTGTTATACGATATCAAGTATTCTATCTAATATAAATAATTTGCTCACTGTTATATGATATCAAGTATTCCTATCTAATACAAATAGTCTCCACACTGTTATACGCTATCAAGTATTCCTACCTAACCCAAATAATCTGCACACTGTTATACGCTATCAAGTATTCCTATCTAATACAAATAATCTGCACACAATAGTATGTTTTCAAGTACTCCTATTATGATATCAATAATTCATAAACAGTTATATTGTTTAAGAAATTATTTTTATTCAATTATAATCATTGGTTTACGCGCAGTTATTTAGTTTTAAGTAACTAATAATTATCCTTAGTAAATAATTATTGCTTCGAGTAACAATTCTTAATACAAATAATTTACAGTTATATAGAAAGTATTTCTATCTAATACAAATAATTTACTCCCACTGATTTCAAGTATTCCTATCTAATACCAGTATTTATATGGTTTTATGTAATTATTTCAGTTTAATAAGAGTCATTTGTTTGCACACAGTTATATGGTTTCAAGTTACAAATAATAATCCTAAGTAAAAAATTATAGCTTCAACTCTTCTCAAAAGAAATAATTTACAGTTATATATCTCATATTCCAATCAAATGCGAATCATTTTCAAAAAGATCAATTTGATCCAGGGATAGGACCCTAACAGATACTACCACCACTGCTCAGAGTAGAAGTGGGAGTAATGGAAATGAAGAGGTAACCCAAACACCCCAGACATCCAGAACTGAAGCCTCACCATCAGATACAGTTTAGTATCATACCCAAGACACGTCATTCTTTGTTGGGGGGCGGCTTACTCTTCTGGAGGGGATACAGTCAGTGTATGTCAAGTTCCGCCGATAGGGCGCTATATCACGTAGGTACTATCCACGTTTTTTTTTTTTTTTTGTTTTTTTACATCTGCAGCCGGTCTTCCTACGTAGTCTCCGCGGATAAGAGCAAACTACTGTATACAAGTTTTGAGAGAATACTGTAGGAAATTCCTGTGTGTGTAAGCCATTCTGATTATAATCAATCAACGTTCAGTGATTATTGTTTATTTGCTTTTATCTTTGAAAGCCATTTACATTTAGTTGAGATTTATTTCATCATCATCATCATCATCAGTATCATCATCATCATCATCATCCGATGCTTTTTTCTTTCTTTCTTTTTTTTTTTTTGAGGGGTGGAGGGTATTAAAGAAATATAGCTGAAGAGAGAACTGAAATGAGTCGGAGATGTGACTTGCATGTTCAGTAAAAAATATGGATTAAATGACTGAAACTTACTTTTCTCTGGATTGTGAAAGTGAGTCTTAAGTTTTTCGAAAATATGAAATTTAATTATACAATTTTAAAAAAATGAAGCTTTTATCTGGATGGTGAGAGTAAGTATTACATTTCTATATAATCTTTTGTACATTAAAACCAAATCAAAATAATTTGAAAAACTTACATTTACCTCCTAAAAATTAAATCGATAATTCACCATAAGTCGCCATCTTCTATGTGATTGAGTAATTTGGTTTGGTTTAATGGCATATCAACCATTTTAGGTTATTTAATGCCAAATCCATTTTCATACATATAAACAGTTCTATTTTAAACAGTACACTTTAGCATGAATGCAGTGTGTGTTTACACATGGTAGAATGTAAAAACAGTTCTATTTCAAACAATTTAGTTTAACACCGTTCAAACGTCAAAAACAGTTCTTCGTAAGTTTGTTTGGTTTTATAGCATATCAAACATAACAAAATCCTGTTTAGATGTATTCATTAAATACACATGGTTTGTGAACATTTTACTAGTAACATGTTTGAATAAACCTGAGATCCTTTTCCTTCACATTTAAATGATTTCAACTATTTCCATCTAATACAAATTATTCTATTTACTTTTCCTCATTTGTTTGCCCACAGTAAAATGGTTCGAGAGTTGCAATGTAACAGGAACAATTTAACATCAGTCATTTGTTTGTATACATTTAAATAGATATATATGATATGTAGAAAAACTGATAACAACGATCCAAGAGGAAGGAATGATTTATTAACGGGTCAACACTATAGCGTTTCGGTTCTACTGAACCATCATCAGGACCATGAGGGGTGATATTAATAATTTTAAGTTAACGATGGATGATTAGAAATGTGAAATACAAAAACCTACAGGAAAATATGTTTAGTGAGAAAAAGTTAGCCGTTTAACAGGCAAATCAGCGTTCGATGTTTAAATTACGTCATTTGACTTATTAGGAATATTGTATAGAATTATGTACGTTGTGTAACGAGAAAGATTACGAGACAGAAAGAAGAAAAGAAAGAAAGAAAGAAAGAACAAAAGAAGAATGAAAAGCATGGAAATTATGAGATATACGGAAAATATTAACTAAGGATGGAATATATATGATATGTAAGAGATTAACATTTACAAAAGGTGTGAAAGTTTATAAGTTTGCCCACAGTTAAATAGTTTCAAGTATTGTAGTTATTTAATATTTCTTCAAGATTAAGGCTGGCAACTAGGCGGTTTATGTCACTATCCATACTTTCTATAGATAGGTTCTTTGTGGGGGGAGGTTGTCAATCCCTGAGCATTCATTCATTCTTATAGGCGACTTTGTTTTTGAGAGCATTTTGAATGCGCTTCCTGGTCTTTCATTGTTCACTTTGGTATTCATCTTTATTTTCCCAGTTTGGCAAATGGAATCTAGTGGGTTTTGTTTTAAGTTGTTCAGGTTTTAAGGGAGACAAATTTTTAAATTAAATCTGTCTTTAATGCTTTTTGGTGGACGGATTGGTAAATTATGTCTGTTTTATTGGAGATTTTGCACTTTTAGTAGTTCGTGTTGGAATGGTAGATCATACCAGCGTTTTTGTTTGGATTACAACATTGGATCCCTCGCATTCCTTACCCGTTGCCGATCTTATGTTTAGTGAAATTCGGCCGAGTGTTGTTTATTCAGATGTTCCTGAAACTTTGGCCAATCATTTGCTTCCAAGCGGATCAATTTCTTCACGAGTGTACTATATTGTTTTGTTGATTGGTTGTATCCGCCCTGCGTGCAACAGAGGTGTAGCTGTTTTCCCACATTTAGGTCCCTACTATTTTCCTTGCTCCAGGAAAGACACATTCCTTTTGTGTTTCACCTCAAGTAATTCCTTTTCTTTTTTATAAACATCGCAAGATCTTACGTAAGCCGGATGATCTTGTCACCAGTTTGCACATTCAGCTTCCTTTAAACAATCTTTCTCTAAATGGTCCGGGTCATTTTCACTATATTTGGTACATGTCTCGTCCTCTACAGGCTTCCCTGAGGTTTCCATAATTTTGGCATTTGAAGCACCTCATGGGCCCTGGGATATATTGCTCAACTCTCTCAAGACAATCGCCGATCTTCACCTCCTTGGGAATATGTGGCTGATTAAATATCAGTCTTGGTCTGGATTCGTTTTTCGCCTTTTCTAATGGAGATTCTTCTTGTGTTTGTAACTCCCTGTTTTCGCAGGCCTGGTGCTATCCCCTTTTCTGTTGCCAATGCCAACTCCCTACACCTGATAACTCCTTTGGAAGTGTTGAGTTTATAGTTTATTTATCGTCAATTCCCATTCATATTCGAGTTACCGTTTATCCCTATTTATCTTCTAATCATCGTTAATCCCCATTTATAGTCAATTTGTCGTCAATCCCCATTTATAGTCTATTTATCGTCTTTCCTTATTTATCGACAACCCCCATTTTTGGTCTATTCATAGTCAAACCCCAATTATAATCAATTCATCGTTTGTCCCTATTTATTGTCTATTCATCGTCAATTCCCATTTATAGTCTATTTATCGTCTATCCCTATTTATACTGTATGGTTTATCCCTATTTATCGTCTACTCCCATTTATTGTCTTTTCATCGTCTTATTCCAAAGTCAACGCCCTTGTCATAATCCTTGTCTTTGAAAATGGCCTTTGAATGGTCGAAAACTCATGTACGGTGAAGAAAACACTACAAATACTTCTAGCACTCACTAAATCCTAGTATAAGGTACGTTGTGGGCACCTTTGGTGGTGTAACGGTTAGCAAGCTTGACTAGCAAACCTACACGAGTGAGTTCGTGTCTCACTGGGCGCCCCATTCATTCGGCCTTGTGCCACATCGAAGCAAAGAGCTTTGTAAATTAATATAAGGTACGTTGTAAGGAAAGGAGAAATCATCAATAAAAGGATAAGCGGTTCCTTTCTGTCACATTCAAAGACATTTTTCACGCATACAGAGAGAGAAAGAGAGAAAGAGACAGAGAAAGAAAGAGAGAGAGAAGGAGAGAGGGATTAAAATTTCAGTCGGCAAACTTTTTCTATCACAATTCATATATATCTATATATGTATGTATATATATCTTTGCGTATTTCTGTAAAGGACGGGAGGATTTTTCTCGTCTATTGAAAAAAAAAATCCAGCATTTTCATATGTCTTTACAAGTGCCAAACACGTACTTTATACTTTTAAATTAAGACTGCTACGTACACGTTTCTATCTTTTCGTTGTATATATTTCATTTTCTCTTGTTATTTCGACAAGCATCCATCGGTGTGTGAACAATTTTCCGGATATCAAAGTCCTGAAGATGGTTATTGAAACCGGAACGTTAAACGTCGACTTTACATCACAATAAATTCACCAACTTGGATTATTCTGGTTTTTTTTTTCTGCTTTCTTCATATTGTTGGATTTAGATCCATATTTACTTTCATATATATATATATATATAGGAGAACTGACCTGACCGATAAAATGAAACGCAGTTTCTTCCAGGTAGCGATCGTGTCGATACTGCTGTATGGATGCACTACTTGGACGCTAACAAAACAGCTGGAGAAGAAGCTGGACGGCAATTACACAAGAATGTTGCGAGCAACACTGAACAAGTCCTGGCGGCAACACCCAACAAGGCACCAACTATACAGCCACCTGCCTCCCATCACGAAAACTATCCAATTTAAACAAACCAGACATGCAGGACATTCTGTAAATCTACACAAAACATTCGACTTTATTTCTTTTGAGTGGGAATCTAACATTCTATTCCTTCAAGTGTGCATTTAATTTCAACATGGTTTAATTATTTCGAATTGAACAAAAATAATTTGCTTACACACATACTCGTACTGGTATTACAATATTTTCCCGGGTGATGAAATTTCTCGCAATATTCGCTTACATATTAGCGCCTAAATATACTTCCTTTTCAACATAGTCACATACACACTCAATGATCTTTTACCGATACAAAATATATCAACTAGATTTCGATAAACTAAAACTGCAGCATTGAATGTATGACCTTTTCTTTCTTGTACTGTAAATATCGGAAAATATTAACGCTTCAATTAATATTATCTTTTCTTACAAGAAACTTCTGTTTTTCAACAAGTTTTTCACTTGAATTAAAGAAATCACCATCATCATCATCATCATCATCTCGCACTGCCAGCACGGATCATCCTGACTTTCTCTTGCCACCCGTCTCTATCGTCCATCGCTCCTGGCAGATCTTCAAAGCTATATCCTGTATCGGCACAGAACTGTTGTATATAGGTTCTAGCTGGTCGTCCTGCCTTTGCTCGTCCATGTGAAAGATTCCACAGGAGTATATCGCTTATGAGTTCGTCCTTACTTCTCCAGCAGTGTCCCGCATGTCGGGTTCGTCTAACTTGGATAGTTTTCGTGATGGGTGGTAGGTGCCCGTATAGCAGCTGTTTTGTGGGGTGTTGCCTCCATGACTTGTTCAATATTGCTGGCAGCATTCTTGTGTAATTGCCGTCAAGCTTTTTCTCTACACGTTTTGTAAGCGTCCATGTGGTGCATGCATATTGCAGTATCGACACGACCATTGATTGGAAAAAAAAACTTGTTTTATTTAATCGGTCAGGTCTAACTTCCATATGACCGATATCTTATCGATAGCTGTCCATACCTTTGCTGGTCACGTGTTGATATATTTCAAGGTTGATGAGACACTGCTTCCAAAGTAGGTGAACTTGTCCACTAGTTTCAAAGGGCCACCCTTTAGTGTGGAGATGTCGCCTCTTTAAAGAAATGGAATATATTAAATTTTTAGGACGGCGTTTTTTTTGGGTTTTTTTCAATCATTCACACATTTATCCATCACACACACACGCACACACACACATTTATATAATCAAAATAATGGCATCGATTTAAAATTGATATCTAAAACCTAAAAACTGTTAAAATCACAATCTTCACAGACGTCTACATTATTTCCCCCACACACATGCACTTTCACACACACATACACACTCACACATACATACACACACACATATATATATATGATATAATTTGCTACATATATAAACAAAGAGTGCTCAATATCGGTGATAGTGCACATGTATCTAGGTAAGAATAGCGTGGACACAGAGGCAACGGCACTTGGTGATAGTTAATTTCTCACTTAAATGATTTTCAGACAGTACCTTGATCTAATGATCGCATAGGATATAAACTGACAGTCATCCAGTGCGGTTTACTTTGTGTATACCCTATCCTAACTTATATATATATATATATATAAGTGTGAGCGTTATACGTAGATCTGTTACCATTCAATAACACCAATGATTCTAATTTGTTTATTGTCCATTTTGATATGATTCATGCAATAAACTTCCACTACAGTCCACAGCGAATTCTTTTAGACTACAACGAGATTTCGCCAAGATTTCTTTCTCTCTAACTTCCCAATTTTCTATCTATCTATCTATCTATCTATCTATCGCTCTCTGTCTATCTCTCTCTGTCTCTCTGTCTCTCTATCCCTCTGTCTCTCTATCTATCTATCTCTTTCTCCTCTCTCTTACTCCCCTCTCTCTATATATATAAGTTGGCGATCGTGGTCGAGGGTGACGCGAAGGATCCTTTTTCAATAGCTACTACACTGAGGTGCAGAGAAGTGCACAACTCCATTCCGTGGATTGTTCCACTTTACCCTTGATCCTTACCTTAGTGCTGAGTGCTAAGCAAATTGGAACCAAATACCATTTTTTGAGTCTTTGGTATGGCTCGACCTGGGATTGAACCCCGGTCTCCCAGACCATTGGCGAACATTCGACTCAGTAGGCCAATGGAATAAGGGCTATTCAATTAATTAAAAAGGCTATTCAATTACCTAAAAAATAATAGCAAAATACTTTTTTAGAATTTTCTGCATTGTCTGGAATTGTTTAATGATAAAGATTTTTTTAATCTTGCAGAAACATTTGTTTTAAGGCTATTCAAAATGACCACAAACCAAACAGTGTGCTTTAGGCCAGAACAGAAGTTTGTCATCAATTTTTTTCGTGTTTGGGAAATACAATATTAAATTTATTGAAGAACATCAGATGTGTACAGAGACGCCTATTTAGTAAAAAAAAAACGTTAACAAATAGGCTAAATACGTATTTACCACTAACAGTCAGTGCTAAAAAGACAGTCCATAGGATGAAAGACACTGACTATCCGTTAAAGGAAAGTTCTGAGTGAAGTGGTCAATAAAGAAGGTCATGCTGTCAGTGTTCTTGGACATAAAAAGGCATATCGCTATTGATTTCCGTGAAGAAGGTGCAACAGCAAACTTCCTATAGGCATCTGTTTTGGCTATATTTCACCTTCTTTAATCAATGACCCTCGTTTATATATATATATAACAAATACTCGTGCACATACTTATGTATGTGTTTGAATGCCTATAAACTATAAACTCATTATCTCTAACCCAATCTTAACACCGTTCTTGGGCTTTTAATTCACTCAAATATCCTCTTCTCTCAGCAACATAACAATTTCAACTTCCGATAACAGTTGCAGTGCACTAGATGACCGTGTGACTAAAGGTGAATTTCAAGTGTCTGAACAAGTTATGACACGTGGGCAGAAGAATTGAACCTGGGTCACCCGGATAAAAAATCAAAGTAGCTCTAAGAAAGGCAAGACAAGTAAAATAAAAATAGATCATTGAAATTAAACTTACACCATTGCAAAATATAACAGTTACCCACAAATATAGAAAGAAATAATAAATTGCTATTTATTGGCTCTTATTACCATGCGAGTTCATGTTATTGAACGTAGACTGCCAGATATTACCATTGACAGACGATGAATACACGTAAACAAAGCGATACAAATGCGGTATTTCATGATCTGTGAAATAAGTGTAAAAAAAGTCCGGATTCTTGAAGCCCTTATCATAAAATCAAGAAACCCGAAAACAAAATTAGATCTTTTTTAGCGGGGTAGCCCCCATTTCTATTTCGAAGAGTTGCTAAACGAGTTATTTTGATTCAACCCACCCTTGTTCAAAAACCTTTATGATCCCTGAAATCTTAGTAAATGCAGACTGTATCTCTTCCCACGCATCTCTCTCTCTCTCTCTCTCTCTCTCTCTCTCTCTCTTGATAGATAGATAGATAGATGTGTGTGTGTTTTATCTAGATTTAAATCAGCCATTTCTAACCTCTCAGATTCTATCTATCTATCTATCTATCTATCTATCAAGCTAGCTAGATAGCTAGCTGTCACTCTCTTTATATATATTAACATCGATCGATATATTTACCAACCTCTTCACAAGAGCAGGATATGACACAAGGTCAATATTTTTAAGCCGAGTTTAACAGGTTTGTATTCAGTTTTTTTCCTTGTCTTAGACAGGTTACCATACCGACGTTGAAGAGCCCAGTTTACCCAACAATTTACCCATAGCTGGAGGGTGAATAGTTGGATTTATTTCTTTCCTGAGTTATGCAAAAAGTCTCATCCAGGATTTGAACTCATGACGACGTGTCTATTTCCAACGTTGATAACCATTACACAACGAACGCTACTTTTTTCACTGATAGCACGCACACACACAGACACACACATCGTAAATATTTATTTATAACAAGAAAACAAACCGACCACGTGTAGCACTTAATTTTGCCCAGAGTGGAGAAGGGAGAAGCAAGCTTAGACAATAAGGCACCAAAATCTGCCTCCCACTATTTTATCGGCAGCTACAACGAATCTCAGTGAGAACTCAGAAGCCAGACTATTAAGACAGGAGAAAATTGCCAACAGAAAGTTTTCGTCAAAGGCAAGAAGCTTTCCGATAAGTTCTACAAAAAGTCATCATAGAAACAAATTTATTGAAATTCAACTAGATTAAATGAAAGATAAAAATTCAATCCGAGAATTCTGTTGAAAGACAATTTTACTAAAGACTCGTACAAAATCAATAGAAAACTGAAAATTCAACCCGAAAATTCTACTAAAAGACAACTTTACGGAGAACTCAATCAAATTGAACGAAGGCTGAAACTTTTCAACGAAGCCACAAGTACTACTTAAATTCAAAAACATTTGTCTTCCGAACACTCTCTTTCAGATAAGTCCCACAAATTACTCTAAAATTTGCAACGCTTTATCCTTTCCATCTTTTCTTTCTTGTTTCTTTTTTATAAAATTTGTTTCTAAAACTTTGTCGTCAGAATTATTTTTTAAATCAGTATCCGAACTAGAAAACTGCGAAACTTACTGTTTAAATTTATACACTAAAGCCTCCTTAAACATGATCCCCTTATACTACAAATTTGGCGTTTTATCATATTTACCCAACCCCTCCGCTCTGGCAGGATATGACACAAGGTTAATTTTTAAGCGGAGTTTAACAGGTTTGAATTCAGAGTTTTCCTTCTCCTAGACTAGTTGCCTCACCAAGGCTGAAGAACCCAGTCTGCCCTACTATTTGCCAATAGCTGGAGGGAGAATAATTGGATTCATACCTTTCCCGAGGGTATTAGTGCAATGCAATCAGTCTCGTCCAGGATTTGAACTCATGTCGCCGTGTCCATTTCCTACGACGATAACCATTACATCACGGGCGTTTTATAGTCATTTCCTTATATTAAAATTTGAATTATCTTACACACACACACACATATATATATATATATATATATAGAGAGAGAGAGAGAGAGAGAGACAAAAGATAGAAAAACTGTGATAAAAACACAAATAGGTAGGGAGACAGATTGAGAGACTGACAGATATAGTCAAAAAGGCAGATATGAAAGAACTGAGATAGATAGATAGATATGAAGTGCTTGATTTCAACGATTGATGATGAGTTAAAACAAGTTACACAACCTCATGCACATTCATATGCTCCGTCAAACCACAAAATCATTTTTACACTTTGCTGTGTATTGGGTTGGCTTTCCCCTTCGGTGTTATTCAACTGTTGACAATCAGCTGTGAGGCGTGATGGCGTACTGATGTCCTCAATATCCCCGAGCGCAGAATAAAGAGAAGTTCGTAAAACTATCTTAGAAATCTAACAGTAAAAGGCATTGGCTACTACGTGAATTCCGATAAAACTGAGTTCAGGGTTTTTAAACAAAATGGTGCAATCCATGTAACATAGCCAGATACGGATATGTGAAACCTACAGGGAATGTTCATAACATAGGAATCCCGAAACACGAAAAACACGTAACGACTTCTTAGTTCAGGTACGAAAACTTTTATTACCTTTGAATTAAAGGTTTCGACATAAGGAAGAGTGATGCACAATCTTTCTATGATGACTTTTCCATCTGCCCCCGCAACACATGTGGCGCCCGTAGCGCACAAATTCGTCTAGCCTCAGCGAGCCCCGAAAGTCGACACTTCCCGTACGGAGTCTAGTTCTCAACTAACTGACTTTTTTCAAATCCCCCCAAATCCTCCGCGCACGCTTCCGGTGCATGACGTCATTCACATCGCCTGGTCCTGGGATTTTTATTTTGACATCTGTGAACGACACATCCTCCCCGCACGCACGTTAACACTTGCGCTCAAGTTTGTGCCTAACTAACCCATGTGCTGAGCCGAAAGCTTCTCAGCCTAACTAAACCCAAAGGCAAGATATATAAAACAAAATCCCTCGGTCATTATATTACACCAACACATCAGATAACAAGTCTCTGTTATTAGTTGTATACTTCATTTACCTCAGTAGCAATATCTCCTCTTTTGAAAGCGATGTCAACATACGCACGCGAAAGCTGTGGGCTGCTAGATGAAAAACCTGCTCTCTCTGATAAGATAAAACGAGAATACTTCTAAGCTGTTACCGTGTCAGTACTATTGTATGGTGGTACTTCCTTGGCTTAAACGAAAAAAACTAGAGGGGAACTACTGCGTTATTTTTGGAGCAAATCCTTGTAGCATTACCTCACAAAACAGTAGTTGTACGTCCTATCTAACAAACCAACAAAGTAAGAGATATTGTTACCGATGTATGGGGAACTGGTCTATTAATTTCAGAGTCCTGCCACTTAGAGTGGAGATGGCTCCTTCTTGTTGAAAACACATGAACTCTATTATAACTGCGTTCAAGTAGAGACCAATACCTCCTGCTGCTTGCTCCAAACTATTCAGTAGGTATTTCGCTTAAGCAGGTGTATTATCATGAAGCACTAGATCATCTGCGTACTCTGAATCTATGATAGTTTCTGCGGAATATCGTCGGTTTCTTGCTTGTTTTAGTATGAATTCATTTTCTTTTATTTGATCTATTGGTATTCAACGTATGTAATCTATAAACATTATAAACATTTAAGGTACTGATGCATTTTCTTACAAGACTTCAGCGACATTGTCGAAGAAGTCGGAGTCACCATCAGCTGAGTGAACTATTGCTTTCATGTTTTTCGAAGTAAAATGGAAAAGTCATGTGGGGTCACTGCTGGAGAAATAAGAATGAACTTATAAGCGACGATCTATGATTGACTCTTACATATGACACAGGACTTATATAAGGAAGACCTACTTGGAGCGATTGAAGATGGAAACGGATTATGTTAGTGAGTCAGGGCAATCCGTGCCGCTAACGCAACTCAGTAATAATATATATATATATATATATATATATATATATATATATATATATTAGATTTATATATTTAATTCCATGGAATTTAGACTGCGACCCCTGGGTTTCACGGATTTTTTTACAAAACAACAATCATCAGGCAGTTAACAAAAGGAAATGAATCGAAAATCAAAAAATACAGTCAAAAACCGTTGGGATTTCATAGGAATCTTTACGTGTGATTGTAAGTGTGTGAGTGTGTGGGTGTGTGTGCGTGTGTTTGTGTGGTATATAGTTGTGTATTATTCTGTATGTGTGGGTAGCATATAGTGTATGTGTATACGAAGGTACCAATTCAACGAGTTGTTTTTAGCGGATATAAAGTCGTCGGTGTATCTTAAAAGACAAATCTAAGCACAAAAGTAGGACTACTATTTGGTTTAACCCACCTTACAATAAATGCATAACATCCAGTTACCTACTGTAGCATAAGCAACATGTCCCAAATAATAAAAAAACACAACAAAAAAATCGCATCCACCAACAGTACAACACACCTAACCAACCAATGCAATTGTAGGGTCAAAAGCACATGCCCCCGACTAGGAAAATGCCTGTATAAAGACGTTATATACAAAGTCACAATAAAAATAAACAACTCCGTCAAACATTACATCGGTGCAACGGAGGTCACTATAAAACAGAGAATTTACAACCATAAACTTTCTTTCATCCAATACCTTCTTATCCTCGTACATATGGCACCTAAAAGATACAAACATCTCTCCTACAATCATCTGGGAGATACTAAAGCAAGCACCTGCCTACAACAAATCATGAAAAAAAATTCCTTCTTTGCCTCCACGAAAAATTAACCATCATAACCTACCCATCACAAAACACCCTACTAAATAAAAACCCCAAAATCTTTTCAAAATGTAGGCACAAGAACAAACAACTTCTCTTACACTTCAACCCATACAAATAACCCATCTAACACCTCAAATATAAAAAAAGAAACCAAACCCCACCTGAGGCACCGCAAGTATCATTTTCTTCCACTAACTATCACATCCGCCACAATATATGTACCATCTTTCTCAATTGACCCCCATACCCTTCTCCATACGCCTTCACTATCTGTTAAATTTACATTTTTATGAGCATTAAGAAGGTCTCCACACTCTACATTCATCTTATCCTTTTCTCCAATAGCGTATTAATCATACAACATTAACACAAAACATATAACTATTAAAAATAACCATCTCAACCGCCCAACTATTACCTCCCAAACCTGCTATCTATTTCCTTAATCTATTTCCTTAATTCTATAAAGACAACACTTTGCTCTTTTGTTATAATCATCATCGTACATAAAAATACTCACTATTATTGTAACCTTTTTATTATTTTCATTATGCACGTACTATCACAGATAACTATAATATTTACGCCATATTTCATCAACTTATTATTATATTCTAGCCCAATTCTCTTCCCTAAATATAATACCAACATTGTACAATACTCTATATTATATTGTAATACAAGATATCCCTACCTATTTATATTAATTGAGATTCTGGTCTACCATACTATAACCGTTTAAATACGCTTACAAATCAAACCTTTATTCATTTCCCTCAACATGCAATGATGATGTTTTGTTCCTTAGTTATAGTCACCTACACATACAGAAATAAAATAATGTAGCAAAAATGAGATACACCGACGACTTTATATCCGGTTAAAACAACACGCTGCGTTTGTACCTTCACATACACATACACTATATGCCACCCACATATACACACACAATAATACGCAACTCTATACCACACAATCACACGCACACACCCACACACACTCACACACTTACAATCACACATAACGATTTCTACAAAATCCCGACGGTTTTTGACGGTATTTTTTCGATTTTCGATTCATTTCATTTTGTTAACTGCCTGATGATAGTTGTTTTGTAAAAAAAACTCCATGAAACTCAGGGGTCGCAGTCTAAATTCAATGGGATTGAATATATAAATCTAATATTTATTTATTATTATTATATAATATCTCTATCCTAGATATTGTGCACTCTCCATATTATATTGCACTTGGTTCGACTTAAACCCACAAAGTGATTTAGTGACAATATATATATACCGAATCTGTCTCTTCAGTCACATCAACCTCTCTAAATCTCTTCAAGTTATTCTATATTTCCACCTGCTTCTAAAAATTTGGTTCAGTTTTTATTTCGAGACAGGATTCAGAACGTCGATTTTCTAAGCTACAATACATTTATTATAGAAGTATCAGTGGACTGAGTGGAGACGGACCAAATTATTTTGAAAATGATTGATGCGTCGTTGAGAACGTTTCGCAACCGTCTATCCATCTATGTCAATATATTTAGATATGTCTATCAGCTTATATATATATATATATATATATATATATATATATATATATATATATATATATATATCGGAAAAGAGAAGACAGTATCGAAAGTCAGATTGACATGTTTTGCAATCAAAATAACGTCATCAGAATGAATTTCTTATTCTAGAAAAAAGTAATCTCCGCGTGACTATATATATATATGTGTGTGTGTGCGTGTGTGTATGCGCGTATTCAACGATGCCTGGTGACTTCGTCTGATAATTGCATAAGCGAGAAACTGACTATCACCAACCACCGTTGACTCGGTATTTAAGTATTCTTAAATCTATATTTGTTCAATCGTCAATATTGAGTATACTTTAAAGCTTTACACAACTACACAATTCATCAAAACTTCCCTTTACATAAAAAAAGTAAGCAAAGTTGACGACCGTAATCGAGGGTGACCCGAAGGCTCCCTTTTCGATAGCTACTACACTGAGGTGTTGGTGAGAACGCTACTCCTTAACCTAGATTGCTACACTTACCCTTGATACTCACCTTATATTGCTGAGTGTTAAGCAAGGCAGTATCAAGTACCATTTTAAAAGTTTTTGGTATGACGCGACCTGAGATTGAACCCCGGTCTCCCGGACCATTGGCGAACACTCTACCCACTCGGCCAATGAGCCGGTATAAACGCATCAAAAATACCTCAGCTTTCATGCTATTCATTTGAGAAAACTTCAATCCAACTCATCCCTCCTTAAAAACACCTTGAACGATATTTGCAATCATATTATAAATATGATTTATTTCAAATCTTATAATAAATTCTATAAACTGAAATCTAGCCTTCCTGTGGGAAACCCACTTAGCGGGGTAATAGCCGGTCTATTTTTAGAATCCAATCCTTTTAAACACAGATTACATTGTAACACTACATATTTAGGATATATTGATGATATACTTATTTTTCTATCCCAAAACATAAAAATTGAAGAGATTGCAGAGAAATTAAATAATGTTGAACTCCCATCAACTTTACATTGGAAAAAGAATCAAATAACACCCTAACCCTTCCAGGTTATCCTGATTATCAAATACCAAAATGTTTTTACTTTTTAAGCCTGCCGTAAACCCACAAACACAAATGATTACCTATATTTTTACTCCCACTAAAGCAACAAAATATATGTGTGTTTGTGTGTGTATGTGTATGTTTGATGAAATAATTTGTTATAAACGTAATTAATTTTATGTATTTTCACTACAATGCAATTAGGCAAGATATTAGTAAAGAATGGACGAAGGACTTTTATATATATATATATAGATATCATCGTCTTGTTGTGCCATCAGGACGGATATTTTTGACCCTCCCTCGCCACCCCTCTCTATCGTTCATCGCTTCCAGCAGGTCCTCAGTGGTACACCCGGTATCCTCACGGAGCTGATATATATAGGTTCGAGCTGGTCGCCCTGCTTTTGTTCGGCCATGTGAAGGGGTCCATAGGAATACATCACTTATGAGCTCGTCCCTATTTCTCCAGCAGTGTCCTGCATGTCGGGTTCATCTAACTTGGATAGTTTTTGTGATGAGTGTTAGATGGCCATATAGCTGCTGCTTTGTGGGGTGCTGCCTCAGGGACTTGTTCAATATTACGCGCAGCATTCTTGTGTAGTTGCCGTCAAGCTTTTTCTCCATACGTTTAGTTAGCGTCCATGTTGTGCATCCATATAGCAATATCGACACGACTGCTGCTTAGAAGAAACTGCGTTTCAATATATATATATATATATATATATGGAATTATAATGGAAGTAAATGATTTTAAAATCTTTCTCGGTGAACAAATAAAACAAATAAATTCTACAAAATATTTCTTAATCGACATATAAGATATTTTTAAACACGAACGCTGATGTATTGATTAAACGATTACCCCCTTTCCCTGTATATATAGTATTTCCTACTTATTTTTGTATTTTATTAAACAACCATCTGTGATTTAACATTACTAGATATCATCCTTCATAGCCCTGAATATGGTTCATTAGAACCAAATCATTATAACGGTGACTTTCTTTCTCATTAAATTCTTCTTCTTGGATTACCTAGTTTATCAATTTCTCTCTCACCCTATATATATATATATATATATATATATATATATATTGTATACCCATATACATATACACGGAAACATAATAAACGATAATATAAGCAAAGATAAAGACGAACTTCAATGACGAAAGCACACACTTTTTTCAAAAATATATATCTCACACTTTATTCTCGTGAGGGTTGATGTTTCGGTTGTGTGTGAAAGCTGAGTGGAGATAGGGACCCAAGTTCGTCTCTTGACCATAGCGGCACTTATTCCGCATCTTGGCTTCGGTAGCTCAACTGGGGGTCGCTTAGGGCCGTAGCCCTCAATCTGCAAACTGGTCCTCCCTCTGGCAATCCTGTCACTGACTAACTCGACAGCCGCCGGCACCTGTCTATATTCTTTCTTAACGTCCTCTAGCTTCCGCTCTTCTTCCGCTTATTTACACAGGTGCATCTCTTGATTTAGGGCTCGGTCTAGGGTCAATATATATATATATATAAAATAAATTGAACAAAACTAAACGGACTGTCAATATACCATTATAAATTTATTTCAACAAGTCGTCGAATTGACTTGCCTCTTCAGATGGCCTTTTAGTAAATGTAAAGAGATACACAAAACATTGTTCATTAGTGACAAAATTTTAAAAAAGGAAACAGAAAAACGGCCGAAATACAGCCATCAGCAGTTGTTGGAATATCAGTTTGGAATCGGGTTAAAGCTTGTAACCAGTCCCATGTTTTGGATTTTCATCTTGGTGTCATATTCCAATTAATCTTTTTCTTTCTAATTATCATCCACGTGTTCCCTAGCATCACTTACTATTTAACTTTTTTTTTAATCAAGAAAGATTCTATCTACTTATTTATTCTTTCTTTATATATATGCCTCATTTGGGGATGTCATTATTTCTTATGTTTCTAGTTTCGTATTATTCCTTCATATTTGATTCATCCATTTTTTTCTGTAATGGTTATCTATAATATTTGATACATTATTAATGCTGGAGAAATCAATTTTAACTATATTTCTATTAAAAAATGTTTCTTAATGGGTTGCCCCTATGAAGATGCTTATCTATTTAGCTAAGGAAGTACCTTCCTATATCTACGGTAGGAAGTTTACCGAAAGGAGGTTTAAACCAGCTTACCTTTCTTTTCTTACTTTTCATAGCATTATTATTATTATTATTATTTACCCCTTTAGAGTTTTTCACATCAATGTTAACTGATGGTTTTTCACTGGAGTTTGAGGGACAGCAAGTTTCCTCAAGTCTCCAGGACTCGTCTCAGGATTCTGGCCGTTATCAGCAATGCTGTTATTTGGATAGTCTCTACCCGTCCGCCAACTTCCAAGTCCTCCAGGCCTTTTAATAATCCTTTAGTTATTGTGCCTAACGCACCGATCACAATTGGCACAATCGTTACTTTCATGTTCCACAGCTTTTCAATTCTCTAGCAAGGTCGAGGTACTTATCTTTCTTTTCACTTTTCTTCAGATTTATTCTGTGGTCCGCCGGGACAGCAAAGTCGACAATTTTACAAATTTTCTTCTTTTTTTTTTTTTGTTGATTATTATGAGGTCTGGTCTTCTGGCCGGGATTAGGTGATCCGTTTGTATGTTAAAGTCCCATAGGATTTTATGCGAGTCATTTTCGAGGACAGCTACTGGGTTGTGCATATACCATATTATTATTATTATTATTATTATTATTGTTTCATCTTCCATTCTATAACTACAATTCATATAACTGCTCTTTAATAAAATTAATAAGAATATCAAAAATATTTCAAAGCCTTGAATTACTAAGAGAGTTACAATAGGTCCTAATACTGATAAAAAAAAATGACATTAGTAGGAAGTAAATACCAAAATACTAAAAGAGCGATACACACACTAAAGAGAGGATAAAGTCAATTAGCAATGGAAGGATAAACAAAAAAAAACCTTAAATAACCTCTGGTAAAGAAGGAATAGTTGGAAACTAGAAACAAAATTTCTTGACCTCTCCAAATGAGGTATGAATAAAAAATAGAAAAAAATGATTAGGAAGAATCTTTCTTAATTCAAAAAATGTTGGGTTGGAAAAGATACGAGGAAACACGTAGATTATGAATAGAATTAAAAAGAAATAAATCAAAATATGATACGTAGATGAAAATCTAAAATATGTGAATGATTACAAGTTTTAACCCATTTCCAAAGTGATGGTCGACCTATTAAAGACACTATGAAAAATCCATCTGATGATGTAAGACGCGTCTGTGACTCGTCAAAATTAATCTATAATGACACATTGACATTCCGTTTAGCTTTCTTTCAGTTTACATTAGGGATATATTAGCTCTCTATAAGAGGTTTTATTCAATAAGTTATGAATTCAATAAGTTTCCATACTATTTTTGTACAGGAATTTAAAATTGTCGTAGACTCTTGAGAATTAAGTATGTTATTGCAATACATCTTATGAGATGACTGACCAATTCTTATGATCTCAGGTTCAAATCAACAGCTACAGCAGCAATTGGAATACACCCTACTAAAGCCTAATTGTCACTGCTGGGGAATTTCAAAAATGCAATCTGACACCTTAGAAGAACGATATGCAATAAAATTCTGTTTTAAACTTGGGAAAAATGCCACAGAAACGTATGGAATTCTTCAGACTGCTTTTGGAGCATCTTGCATGAATCGAGCATTAGTTTTTGAGTGGCATAAGAGATTCAAGGAAGGCAGGGAGTCTGTGAGGGATGATGAGACGTGTAGGAGGAGTAAAGAAGTCAATAGACCAGCGTTAGGATTAGGATTACTATGTTGAGGTTTTACGGCAGTTTAGGAAGAGATTCCGTTGGAAGAGGTCAGCACCCTTCAAATCGGGTCAGTGGTATTTCCAGCAGGACAATGCACCAGTCCACAACTCCATCCTTGTCACAGACTATTTGACCAAGATGGCCATCAAGACTTCGTCAGCCTCCCTATAGTCCAGACCTTTCCCCCTGTGACTTTTGGTTATTTCCTTAGCTTAGAGGCTGTCGTTATGAGACAATTAAGGAGATGGAAGAGGGTGTGACGAAAGTCATTGACACGCTGACACAAGAGGACTTTCATGGGGCTTTCGAGAAGTTGTTGGAACGGTACAAGTGCATTGCAGCCAGAAGAGATTACTTCGAAGGGGACTAGAGTTTCATGTGTGTACTATCAATTAGAGTGCCCATACGAAAAAAGTATGGAAACTTATTTAATGATCCACGTATATATATATATATATATATATATATATATATATATATATATATATATATATTAATACACATTCATCGAGCACTCCTGTAGAATTTTGGGGCAGTAGAATACATCGACTGCTTCTCTGCAGAGATGTAAGACTTCCCCAGCGAGTGTCCTGGATATGACACTAAATAATCTGATGGTGAGGCTCCAGTAATTTTGGAGCTTTGGGGATTGAGGAGTATCTCTTCATTGCCATTGCTTTCAGGTCCACTCTGGCCCAGCGTGGTAGCACCTGATTGGGTCCTATCTATTTTTAAAATAGAACTAAACTGTGTACTTATGCTAGACTGAATTGTTTGAAATAGAACTGTTTTGACACTAAACCTCTATGTAAATAAAAAATATCCTAAGCTAAATTGTTTGAAATAGAAGTGTTTATATGTATAAAAATGGATTTGGCATTAAATAACCCACTAAGGTTGATAAGCCATGAACTAAACCAAAGCAAACCAAAACCTGTACAGTTATATGAAACTTTTTATGTAATCTACTTCAAAATAATTCTGTGTTTGCATATATAAACATATTAGTTTATGTGTGTGTGTGTGTGTGTGTGTGTGTGAGAGAGAGAGAGAGAGAGAGAGAGAGAGAGAGAGATGGTGTGTAAATGTGCGCGAATGTGTGTGTGTGTGAGAGAGAGAGAGAGAGAGAGAGAGAGAGTCTCCCGTCAAACTTACCGTATGAGGCCCCCCAACAATAGAGTAAACGATGTGAATCATTGAACCGCTTATACAAATGATTTTTTGTAGTAGTGAGGGTCTGTATAGAACCAGCCACACCTTTCAGATAAGCTAAAGAAAAATGGTGTATCAGCGTGCTGATCAGATTCTCCTGAACAACACTCAAATTTTGAATTCGATATATATATATATATATATATATATATAGGTGAAAATGTCAACATTTTAGATTAGTAATTTTGCACTTGCGCTTTATTTGTTCAGGTTTTGTCTACTATGCAGCAAATTTGAGTCACTGTCAGGAAAACAGCACTTTGATTCAATTCACTCCTTCATAAATTTGGACACGGCAAGCTGTACAACTTGGCATTAAAAAACGGAAGCTTCAATAAGATATTTTCAGTGTTTGGATGTCAATATGATAAAAATTAAACATCCAGTTTAGATTACGGTGTTTGGAAAGGTCACTGGCGATGGTGACGATATGCCTCCATTTGTCTTCCATAAAGCCTTAGACTCTACCCGGACGCCAACATCAAGTGCATGGAGGATATAGAATTGTCCTGGACCGAGGTGGCTGCTGGAAAGTTCTACGACTGGCTACAGGACTCTGCGTCATGCTACCCAGGCAGGAGTACCCAGTGTGAGCTTTGATAAATTTTCTGCAACTCCATAACCCCTAACATCTATCTGTCTAACTCCCCAGACTGAAATCCCATTGATTATTAAGTGGGGTTTTGCTGTTGAGAAAGAGAGAGACCAACAAAACTCCGTGTAACACCAAAGATGAACTGAAAGCAAAGATACGAGGTGCATACGATAAGTATCCAGACTTTTTTTCGTATGGGCACTTTCATTGATAGTATACACATGAAACTCTTGTCACATTCAAAGTAATCTCCTCCGGCTGCAATGCACTTCCGACGGAATCTCTTGCTGAACTCCCTTAAAATCTCAACATATTAATCCTAACCCTAATCCTAAGCCTTTGACCAATCATCTCTGGTCTATTGACTTGCTTACTCCTCCCACACCTCTCATCATCCCTCACAGACTCCCTGCCTTCCTTGAATCTCTTATGCCACTCAAAAACTCATGCTCGATTCATGCAAGATGGTCGAAAAGCAGTCTGAAGCATTCCATACGTTCTGTGGCATTTTTTCCAACTTTAAAACAGAATTTTATTGCATATCGTTCTTCTAAAGTGTTCTCACGTTCAGATTGCACTTTTGAAATTCACTAGCTGTGACAATCTGGCTTTAGTAGGGTGTATTTCAATTCCTGCTGTAGCTGTTCATTTGAACCTGAAATAATAAAAATTGGTCAATAAGATGTATAGCAATAATATAGTAAATTTTCAAGAGTCTACGACAATTTTAAATACCCGTCTGGAAACTTATCGTATGCACTCCGTATGGCATCATTAACCAATTTAATCAAGGAGACTGGAAAAAATCTTGCAGCAGAATCCAAAGTTGTCTGGAGGCCGTGGCCGAAGCCATGAGTGATTTTATGAATAATTTTAACCTATAGTATTTCTAAAGATGTTCATTTAATTTTGGTAAATACATTTGATTAAATGAAATGTCAGTGTTATTTTTCATTTTTGCGTAATTTAGACGACATTTGATCAATTGCACTTTGTATATACGGCATAAGTTAGAATTTGGTCTTTATTTTTATTTTTTATTATTTTCTTTTCCTTATTTATTTATTTATTTACTTTTTTTATTATATCCCACTATTGGCGTGGAAAGGGAATATGTTGTAAAAATTTGGCAATAAATTGAATATAAAGGTTTCTTGAATGGTAGCACTTTCTGTAAAGCATCTCGGTACACATTTTTTGTTTGTTTCATTCATGGTTTTAAGATGCATTTTTGTCAGCAAAAGGCTAAGAACCCACCCCCAAATGAGTGTTCTGTTATGACATTATATAACATATTGACCCTTGGCCGAGCTGTCAAATAAGAGATGCACCTGTGTAAATAACAGGTGAATCCGGTCAAAGATATCAGGGTATAACCTTGACTGTGAATGGGTTGAATTGGGTGCAGATGTGACGCCGACAAGAAGCAGGTGGGTGTCAAACAGTTATATAACCCGGTGCCACAGACAGGTTCAGTTAGTTGGAGATAAGATGCTGTAGTGAAAACCCCCGGTTGAGCAGCCCAGCAGAATGAGAAAGAAGTGCTGCTAAAGACAGAGGAACTTGGGGTCAATATGTTGCAGTCTGTTCAGTCTCCAACACACCTCTCACACACAACACTTTCGCAACCCTTTCGCATAAAGTGTGAGAGGTACATTTTTCTTAAGAAGTGTGTTCGTTCGTCATTATTGTTGATTTTGTTTCCGCATATATATGTATACGTATAGTTGTATCACGGCTATGCAATAACTAAACAATCTGATGGAGAAGCTATCTATGAGTCAAATAGAACTGTTTGACATTTAAACTGAGTGCAAACAAATGACTAATGCTAAATTGAATTGTTTGAAATAGAACTGTTTGTTTCCTATCTGGGTTTTTTATTGTGACATCTGTGATTATCACATCCGCCCTGCGCACGCGTGAACACCTACACTCAGTGTGTGCACCTAACTAACCCATGCACTAAGCCGAAAGGTTCTCAGCCTAACTAAACCGAATGGTAAGATAAACAAAACGAAAAATGATAATACAAAAAAAAAATCCCTCCGCAATTATATAACAGCTGGATGACCAGCCCGAACCTACATAGAGTAGCTCTGCGCCGATGCGGGATGTAGTCCTGAAGATCTGCCGGAAGCAATGGACGATAAGGAGGGGTGACGAGAGAGGGTCAAGGTTATCCCTTGCTGATGGCGTGACATGATGAAGATGATGTAACTCGAAAAAAAGAGAAGGACAAAAAAATCTATGGTTAAACGAAGGCAACAGATGAGGGATAAATAGTAATTGATAAGTTACAAGGGTTATTTAATAAGTAATCTCCTCCGCCTGCAATGTACTTGTACTGTTCCAACAACTTCCGGAAGGCCCCATCGAAGTTCTCTTGTGTGAGCGTGTCAATGACCTTGGCAACAGCCTCTTTAATCTCCTCAATTGTCTCATAACGACAGCCTCTAAGTTTTCCTTGAGCTTAGGGAATAAAAAAATGTTACAGGGAGCAAGGTCTGGACTATAGGAAGGCTGAGGAACTGTCTTGATGCCCATCTTGGTCAAATAGTCTGTGACAAGGATGGAGTAGTGGACTGGTGCATTGTCCTGGTGGAAATCCCACTGACCCGATTTGAAGAGTGCTGGACTCTTCCCAAGGAATCTCTTGCTGAACTCTCTTAAAACCTCAACATAGTATTCCTTGTTGACTGTCTGTCCAGTGGAAACCCAATGCATATAGATAATGCCAGTGCTGTCAAAAAAAAGGGATCATCAAAAGTTTGTGGGAGGATTTGCTCTGCCTGGCCTTCTTGGGTCTGGGAGAGCCATCGTGCCTTCACTGGGAACTCTGTCTCTTGGTCTCTGGGTCATAGCAGTAGATCCAGCTTTCATTGCAGGTCAGCAGAGCATCAAGAACTGCGGGATCTGAATTTATCAGCTCGACCATCACCCTGTTGTCATAACAACGTCTTTCTTTCTGATCTTCTCAGAGCACCCTTGGGACAAACTTCGCGCAAATCTTCCGCATCTTCAGTTCCTTGCGAATACTTTTGTGTACAGTTGCCACACTGACAACAAACTGTTCACTTATCGTCTCTATAGACACACGGCGGTCCTAATCCATGAAATTCTTTATTTCGTCAATCAACTCTGGTGTTCTGACTTCCTTACTCCACCCACACCTCTCATCATCCCTAACAGAATCCATGCCTTCCTTGAATCTCTTATGCCACTCAAAAACTTACGCTCGATTCATGCAAGATGGTTGAAAAGCAGTCTGAAGCATTCCATACGTTTCTGTGGCAGCATATTTTCCGCGTTTAAAACAGAATTTCATTGCATATCGTTCTTCTAAAGTGTCTTCACGTCCAGATTGCACTTTTGAAATTCACCAGCTGTGACAATCAGGCTTTAGTAGGGTGTATTCCAATTGCTGCTGTAGCTGTTCATTTGAAGCTGAAATTGGTCAGTCATCTCATAAGATGTATAGCAATAACATAAGGAATTTTTAAGAGTCTACGACAATTTTAAATGCCTGTACAAAAAAATTCTGGACACTTATTGAAGGCACCTCGTACAATGAGTTCGTAAAGAAAAATGGAAATATCCAAACATCTAAAACTAAGGAATTGTTCAGTGAAGTCAGAAAATGGTCTTTTACCGAACTTATCAGCTTAGCAGCTTTTTGTTGCGGAGTTTGGATTCTTTCGGCCGGACTCTCTTGTTCATGAACCAATGGATGAATGAATTTAAAAAAAACCGACATCGTCTTGAATTGATTAAGAAACAATGGAATGACAATAAATGAAAAAAAAAAATGCGCAAAAAATAGTAGTAAAATATCATTTTTAGGTTATTCTATTTCAAAAGAAGGTATATCACCAGACCAAGCCTTGATAGAAAAAAATATCAAAAACAGCCACTCCTACGAATAAAAAAGAACTTGAATCTTTTTTGGGATTGGTGAATTTCTACAAGTGATATGTACCAAAATATACGGATTTGACTGAGCCGTTTGCAAATTTAAGAAAAAAGAATGTTGAATTTATCTGGTCAGAGAAACAACAAATAGCTTTGGATAGATTAAAACAAATTATGGCAAAGAAACCAGTCGTGAAAATTTTTGATTCGAAAAAGGACATTACGTTAACCACAGATGCAAGCGAACATTCAGTATCTGGAATATTATGACAAGAAGGACATCTGATAATGTATTCATAAAGAAGACTAGCGAACCCTGAATTTAATTATTTAAATATAGAGAAAGAAGCATTCGCCATTGTGTGGACAACCACTAGAGCAAAAAAGTTTTTAATAAGAAAAAATTTCTTTTGAAAAGTGATAATAGACCCTTAGAGTTTATATTCAATCCAAGAAAAGCATTACCAACAGTCACGACATCAAAAAGATGGGCAATAAGATTAATGACATTTGACTTTCATATGTCAAAGGAAATTCAATTCCACACGTAGATGCACGATCAAAATTGCGATTTTACAAGGAGTCAAAAGATAAAGCAGAAGAAGAATTTGAAGATGTATTTTTACATTGAGTAGAGACTGATATTTTACCTTTAGATAGAATAGCTGCAGAAACTAGACATGATCCAGTACTAAGTAGGATAACATCGAGAATAAGAAAAAAACATATAGAGAAATTGTTCCAGGGTGGAAAGACCCAACAAGAAATAAGACATTAGTTAACGATAGAACATGGAGTTATTTGCAATGGCGATCATATAATTCCCCCTGAAACACAAAGAAAATTGTTGATAAAATGTGTACATGATGATATACACAAAACTAGCGGCTACGCAAAAAGGATGAAATTAGAAACATGGTGGCCGGGATATTCACGAGATGTCAAAGAATATATAAAAAGATGCAAAAAATGTAAAGAATTAAGAAATTTTACAAAGACTACTTTATATTTAAAGCCCTGATAAGTGGAGCCATGGAATCGTGTGTCTATAGATCATGCATACATTACTGGAATGAGACTCTTATTAATGCTAGTAGACTCTTTTTCAGGCTGATCTGAAGTAATCCGTGTGTCAGATAAGAAAAGTTCTACGATAAAACAGATTCTAAGGGTCAGATTTTCTAGAAACGGCATACAAAAAACACTGGTATCTGACAATTCACCAGAATTTTGTGATGAACATCTTGATTAATTGTTGAAAAAATAGGGTGTAAACGGTATAAGACACCGCAATGTCACCCTCAATCAAATGGGTTGGCAGAAATAAGGGTGCAGACTGTAAAAATGGTACTGAAAGCATGTTTCTAGCAAAGAGAAAGAAAAAAAAAGTTTTTCTACCAAGAGTGCTTTTAAGCTATCACTCAATACCAACCGACAGAAGACTAGAAAACCCATCAGCTTTAATGGGAAGGCTAATTAGAGCTCCACAAACGATGTCGTATTCCACAATTGAAAAAATACATATAGCAATAACATAGTGAATTTTCAAGAGTCTACGCCAATTTTAAATGCCGTTACAAAAAAGTCTGGAAGCTTATTGAATACTCCATGTATATATATATATATATATACCAATCCCTCCGAACGAGCAAGACGCGACACAAGGTCAATTTTAGTCCGAGTTTAAATGGTTTGAAATACAATTTTCCTTCTCCTAGGCTGGTTGCCATAATAAGGTTAAAGAGCTCAGTCTGCATACTATTTGCTCATTGGATTCATACCTTTTCTAAAGGTATTAGTGCTATGTGAAATGCAAACAGCTTCGTCCAGGTTTTGAACTCGGGTCGCCGTATGCATTTCTTACTACCGTAACAATTACACTCTAAGCACCTACCAACCTCTCTCTTACTCTCTCACTCCCTCTCTTTCTCTCTCTCTCTCTCTATATATATATATGTATATATATAAATATGTGTGTATCTGTGAAATAAGAACCGGAGGTGTCTTGGGTGTGTGTATCTGGGAATGTGGGGGTTTATACCTGTGTTTTTGTGGGTGTGTCTGGGTGGGTTAGTGAGCAAGATTTAAACTATCTTGTAAAAATATTTCGCATTGCAAATAACCTTGAAGGAATTTCTGTCTTCGTTAAGTGTGAGATTGAAAGTATCTAAATGTCTCTAAACCATCACACCCACCCACACACAAACGTGTGTGTGTATATATATATATATATAATCTGATGAAGGATTTACTGGCGACACAGGTGTTGTTTTTGCCATTTATATATATATATATATATATATGTATATATATATATATATATATATATATATATATATATATATCATCAACTGCTGGTGTGAAATAATGTCTTAAGGGTACAAGAATTTTGTCTCCTTGGTACAAATCGTCTCTTTCAACTTTTAATGATTCATTTCCATGTCTTAAGTGTCTGTGTTTTTATTTTGCTTTGTTTTACTTTGTTTTTGTTTCTTTGAGATGGAGAAAGTTAATGATTTGAAATATCTTCAATTATTCTCGTTATTGAGGTGTAAATTATTTGCCCAAGGTCTGTAAATCTGAAATGAGAATTGTTATTTACAGAAGAAACATTTTTACACCACGCAAACTACCATCGATATATACATTCAATGTAATATATATATATATATATATATATATATATATATATATATATATATATATATATATATATATATATAACATTGAATGTGAATATTTCTTGTAAGTATAACAAAAGAATGTAATTCTAATTGTTTGGGAGTTAAGAACATGAATACTACGCAAGCGGTTCCCAAGTTCATTGCATTTCGAATTAAAAAAAACATTCATTTTGTCATTATTTCTTATTCCGAATAAAAATATCGTTCGGGATGGGATCTAATAGAATTAGACAATCAGATGAAAAAGCTTTTCTATCTTTGTAAAATCTTTTTCAAAACTAATCAAGAAAATTAAAAATAGGCGAATCTCACTAACTAGCTGGTATCGTTCAAATCAAACGCATACAGATAGGTGCTTGTAAAAAAATGAGCTATATTTTATGAAGTCACAGTTTTCATTTGTTAAATAAAAACGAAGTTTAGCTTCTTATCTATTATTGGTTTATTTACTGCTAAATTTAAAAGACAACCCCAGGAGGGGTTCCCGTGGTATAATGGATAAAGTGCTGGATTGCAGCCTCGAAGTAAGCCCGAACTCCAGGCGTGCTTGTACATTCACTTTCAGACCAACACCCCCTACGAAGATATGAACCCCCTTATCTCCAAAGCTATGGGTTAAATAGTATAACTTCTTTGATTTTACGTGGACGGCTTTTGCATTAAATAACATCGGGAGATTGATGTGCCAATAAAAGAAAAGAAAACTGGCCAACTAAAATGAAAGTGAACTTTCTCAAAGCGTGCTAATCCCAAAATTGTTGTCAGGGCTTATATATATATATATATATATATAGTAATTACTTGAGCTTTACTTTTATTTGAATATTTAATGTATCAAATTTGGTATTAAGAGCCGATGTCTCAATTTGAACTCGGAATTTTAAGTAGAAAAATTAAAACTTATTCAAGATTTTTCTCTTCATCTGACCCCTATTTGTTTCTTAAGACTTAATACCATATTTAGTCTTCGGGCAGAAATTGGATGATTTGTTTATATCTCAATATTCAAGGGAATTTGATGGGTCTCATTTTCTGAGAGAGATTATGCATATACCATTTATCGACGTGATCAAATCTAAGTCACTTACATAGTACCTTGTGGATCACCTTTCCAACCCAGTCATGCCCAGTCTTGTATCCAATTTTTTCTTGTTTGCAGTATTCGCAAATGTGATTCAGAGTTTCATTTCTGTTACCACACAACCAACACTTGCAACTATCCTGCGTATTATTCATTTTTACTTTGATATGATTGGTTCTTATTGCATTATTTTGGGCAGATATTAAGAGATTCAGTTGCTTTTTTGAGGTTTCCCCAGCGTAGCCCTGTTTCGGTAATTTTGTGTTTAATTTCCTTTGCTTATTAAAGTATCCATACAGTTGCTTTTCTTTCCATTTTATTTTTTCCTGTTTGTCATTAAGTCATTTCTGTCGCGAATACAGTTACTGACGGCTGTAATCAGTCTTCTTTTTTTTTGTGCTCTTTTTTGTACATTGCTCGAGTATTTGAACTGTTGCATCGACTTATTTCTCAATGTTTGCCTGTCTTTTCCCTCATTTCTTTCTTGACACATTTACTTCGTTTAGGCAACATTTCCACACTAGACAGAACCTCTCTGAGACTGGTTGACAAGTTCACCTACCTTGGAAGCAGTGTCTCACCAACCGAAGAAGACATCGACACGCGGCTAACGAAGGCATGGACAGCTATCGATAGGCTATTGATCATATAGCGGCAAGACCTGACCGATAAAATGAAGCGCAGTTTCTTCCAAGCACCGGTCGTATCAATACTGCTATATGGATGCACTACTTGAACGCTAACAAAACGACTGGAGAAAAAGCTAGACGGCAATTACACAAGAATGCTGCTAGCAATATTGAACAAGTCCTGGAGGCAACACCCTCAAGGCACCAACTATACGGCCACCTGCCTCCCATCACGAAAACCATCCAAGTTAGACGAACCAGACATGCAGGACACTGCTGGAGAAGCAGGGACGAGCTCATAAATGATGTACTCTTAAGGACCTCCACATATGGCCAAGCAAAAGCAGGAAGACCAGCTCGAACATACATTCAGTAGCTCTGTGGGGATACGGGACGTAACCCTGAGGACTGCCAGAAGCGATGAACGATAGGGAGAAGTGGCGAGAGAGGGTCAGGGATATCCGAGGATGCGACACGACATGATGAAGATATTGATCCTCGGGTGTAATGTCTTGTTCATCATCATAAATATCAATATTTTCAGCGCCGAGACATTCGGACAACCACCTTTTAGAGAAGGTTTTGAACTGGCTTATCTCCTCCAGCTATGGGTTAAATCATATCACTGCTTTTCTTTTGCAAGGATGGTTTTGATATGAAATAACCCATGAGGATTGATATGCCATTAATCGAAGAAACTAAACCAAACTTTGCTTTTTGATCCATTTGTTTGAGTATCTCTGCGGTCATTTTTAAAGAATAGTCCAGACAATTATACCATGGGAACTGCCAGTGTATATATTTCAATAAGTTTCCAGGCTTTTTTGTTCAGGCATTTAAAATTGTCGTGGACTCTAGTAAATTCACCATGTTATTGCTATACATCTTATGAGATGACTGACTAATTTTTATGATTTCAGCTTCAAATGAACAGCTACAGCAGCAATTGGAATACACCCTACAAAAACCTGATTGTCACAGCTGGTGAATTTCAAAAATGCAATCTGGACGTCATGACACTTTAGAAGAACGATATGCAATAAAATTCTGTTTTAAACTTAGAGAAAATGTCGCCACAGAAACGTATAGAATGCTTCAGACTGCATTTGGACCATCTTGCATGAATCGAGCATTAGTTTTTGAATGGCATAAGAGATTCAAGGAAGGCAGGGAGTCTTTGAGGAATGATGAGAGGTGTGGGAAGAGTAAGGAAGTCAATGTACCAGAGTTGATTGGCCAAAGGGTTAGGGTTAGGGTTACTATGTTGAGATTTTAAGGGAGTTCAGGAAGAGATTCCGTCGGAAGAGGCCAGCACTCTTCAAATCAGATCAGTAGCATTTCCACCAGGACAATGCACCAGTTCACAACTCCATCCTTGTCAAAGACAATTTGACCAAGATGGGCATCAAGACAGTTCCTCAGCCTTCCTATAGTCCAAACATTGTTTCCTGTAAACTTTGCTTATTCCTTAAGCTCAGAGGCTGTCGTTATGATACAACTGAGGAGATGAAAGAGGCTGTGACGAAGGTCATTGACACGCTCACACAAGAGGACTTCGATGGGGCCTTCCAGATGTTGTTGGAACAGTACAACAAGTGCATTGCAACCGGAGGAGATTACTTCGAAGGGGACCAGAGTTTCATGTGTGTACTATCAATAAAAGTGCCCATACGAAAAAAGTCTGAAAACTTATTTAATGATCCTCGTACTTTGATAAAATTTTTGCTTAAGAGTTTGGTTTCGGGAAGTTTTCTTATTCTTCTTGGCTTCTTCGTACATTTTTTGTCTTCTCTGTTTTCTCGATGGTATTCGCTTCTAATATCCCTTGGTATTTGTTTTTGTTTTCCAAGTATTCAGATGTTTTCCTTATTGGGCTCTTCTTTTCCTTCCTTTATTTCTCTTTTTTTTCTTTATAAGCATAGCACATTTTTTAATCCCAAATTCCATTCTTTTTTGTTTCCACATTGAATTCGCCGACCAAGACTGCACGACAAACGATACCTTTCCTCCGCTGCACCTCGCAACGCATCATTTCATGTTCACCGTGGCATTCTGCCCTTGGGGCCATTGAGAAATCAACTTCGTTTTACAACCGGTGCTGCGTATAACATGTTCCCAGCCGTCGGCTGTTCCGGGTTGATGAGAATATCACTGGCTAATTAGCGAAAAAAAAAAGGCTTCAATTCCGCTTGGTGATGTGAGAGGCAAAATACGCAGAACCATGAACATCTAAAGTTTACTTTTCTTTACATTTGTTCGTAGATTGTATCAAAAAGTAGCATGGTGATTCGATGTTACCTTGGATCATTTTTTTAAATATTTTTTTTTTCTTTTATTCTCTTTATAACTATTTTTCTAGGGCCAAGCCAGGTTAGAATTTTACCATTGGCAAATCAAATTTTCAGAAAGTACAGTTGTTATATTGTCATCTACAGCATCATAACGACACAATAATAAAGACGCAGGAAGACTTCTTTAACAAAAATATACCTCTCACTTTATTGTAAGGGTTCGAAAAGGGTTACTCGAAGGTTTGCGTGTGAGAGGGAGCTGGAGATCGAACATAACTGCAATATTTTGACCCCACTCTTATGGCCGTCAGCATTGTGTCTTTCTTGTTCTCCTGATGCTCAACCGGAGGCCCAGAGGCCCTCTCTGCTGGTTGATGGCTTTCTTTACTGCATCTTATCAGCATCTTCTCTGGACCCCAACTCAATCGGGGGCCCCTAGCCCCTTCAGCCTGGTGTGGCTTTCCCTACCACATCTCGTTTATTACTCTGTCCGATCTCTAACTGCAACTCCTTGTCTTGACTGAGTTATGTAATAGTTCAACGCCCACTCAATCGCCTACTCGATCTTTGGACTGGCGTTTGATCGTCATCAAGTGGAAATAACTGTCATGCAGTTCACAGGTCACTCTCTTCTGGTGCATCAGTCTATGAGTGTACCATGGGAATTCTTTTTTACTCCGTCCCATTTCATCAGCCAATTTCCGCCCACGCGATTTCGTCTCATAACTGCCATTAGAATGTGTCACTTCCTTCCAGTGCATCACTCTGAATGGCATTTTTGGCCGGGTCGAAGGTCAAAATACAACACAGTGAATTATAGCCAATGAAACTACACATCAGAGAGTCGGTTTGCTTTCTTTACTATTTCTTTTTGTGAGTTTTTCAAACTAACCTTAGCTGATGGTCTTTTATTGAAGTCTGAGTAACAGCAGGTCTCCAGGACTTCTCTCAGTATTCTGACTGATCTTAATAGTTCTGTCTACTTATCGTCTAATTTCTAAATCTTCGAGTCCCTTTACGAAGCATTTGAGGATTGTTCCAAGTGCATCAATTACAAATGGTATCACTGTTACCTTCAAGTTCCATAGCTTGTTTTGTTCTCTAGCAAGTTCTTAGTACTTATCACTCTTTTCACTTCCTTTGATTTTCCCTTTGTGGTCCGCCAGAAGTGCAAAATCCACACTTCAGCAGGTTTTCTTTTTTGTTGACAATCCCTGGCCAGGATAAGGTGATCTGTTTGCATTTCAAAATCCCAGAGAATTTCTGCTTCTCATTCCCCAAGATGGATTCTGGTTTGTGAAATAACCATTTGGTAGTATAGTCAAGACCGGCCCATTGGCCTAGTGGGTAGAGTGTTTGTCAATGGTCCGGGAGACCGAGGTTCAATCCCCGGTTGCGTCATACCAAATACTTTAAAAAACTACTTGATACATCCTTGCTTAACACTCAGCAATATAAGGTACGTATGAAGCGTAAAGTGAAGCAATCCAGGGAAAGGAATAGCGCCCTCCCCTACACCTCGGTGTAGTAGCTATTGAAAAGGGGGCCTTCTGGTCACCCTCGACTAGGGTCGCCAACTTTACTTACTAGTATAGTCAAATTTCAATTTCTTGCACATTTCCCAGTGGATTACCTTTCCCACCCAGTCGTCTTTTGTCTTATACTCTTTTTGTACCAGCCTGCTGCATTCGATAATATTCATTATTTTACACATCTGAGAGTTTTTCACACTAACTTTGGCTGATGGTTTTCCACTAGATTCTGAGTAACAGCAAGTCTCTTCAAGTCTTCAGGACTCTTCTTACTATTTTAGCCGATCTGAATAATATTGTATTTGGAATGGTCTCCACTCATTTTTTTATTTCCAAGTTATCTAATTCCAGTACCAATCCTCTGGTGACTGTACCAAACGCGCCAATTACAATTGGTAACACCGTCATTTTCATGTTCCATTGTTTTTTTCAGTTCTCTAGCAAGATCTAGGTAGTTATCTCTCTTTTCGCTATCATTATTATGATTATTATTTGATAGTTATTGAAACTTGACACCATATGACTGCTTGCAAATTGTTTATATTAGATAGAAATACTTGAAACCATATAACTTTAATTTATTTTAAGAATAGTTACTTGAAGCTATAATTCTTTACAAATGGTTATTATGCTTTTATCAAGCAATTAATTCATTCAAAGTGTGTCGACAGCATGGATTCGTGTGCACTCTCTCTTGCTTTCTTTCGCCATGCGTCCCTGTCGGCTATCGCACTTGAAAAGACGGCACCAAGGGCTCGCACCGATAAATGTAAGTTTTTTCTTAGTTGGCCAGCATTAGTGTGTCCATGGATAGGAGTCCAAAGGTGAACATTACTTATGAGTTCGTCCTTACTTTGTCAAGCTTGTTTTTTTTGTTGTTTTTTTTTTTGTCTCGATGGTTTTTAAGATGGAAGGTAAGTGGCCGTAAAGCTGCTGTTTTGTAAGGTGCGGCTTCCAGGACTTAAAAAAAAAGGCACGGAGCATCTTTGTGTGGTTCCCATCTAACTGTTTCACTCCATGTCTTGTTATTCCAAGTAGTACAACCATACTGTTGTACAGACACCGTTAAAGCTTGGAGACATTTCCCTTCTATCTTAACAGAAAGACGAGAGTTTCGTTTGGTCGACAAATTGTCAATAGCAGTCCAGACATTACCTACGCTAGTGCTGATATCGTTTTCAGTAGATGAGATATTGCTATCGAGGTATATCAACTGGTCTACTAATTTAAGATATTTGCCGTTTGATGAGGATATGGTATTGTTTTGGTTAAAAAAGATACATAAACTCTGTTTCGTTTGAGTCTAGGTACAGACTAACACTGCAAGCTCCAGGCTTCGCTGCAAATATTCGGTTTAAGTAGATGTATTTACAAGAAGTGCAAGATCATCAACGTAGTCTGAATCAATTATCGTCTGTTTCTTGTCTTTTTTTGTATGAAACCATTTTTTAATTAGATTAGGCAGATTATGAATATGGTCCATAATGAAACCATATAATTACTTTAAAAAAGACTGATTCGGCATGAAATGACCAAACAAAGTTGCTCTGGTCCTATTGTATATCAACCATTTTAGGTTATTTAATGCCAAATCCTTTTTGTACATATATATTAAATATATATGATTTGATTTGGTTGGGTTTTATGGCATATCAACCATTTTAGGTTATTTAATGACAAATCCTGTTTATACATATATATTAAATATATATGATTTGGTTTGGTTGGGTTTTATGGCATATCAACCATTTTAGGTTATTTAATGACAAATCCTGTTTATACATATATATTAAATATATATGATTTGGTTTGGTTGGGTTTTATGGCATATCAACCATTTTAGGTTATTTAATGACAAATCCTATTTATACATATATATTAAATATATATGATTTGGTTTGGTTGGGTTTTATGGAATATCAACCATTGTAGGTTATTTAATGCCAAATCCTCTTCATACATATTTATTAAATATATATGATTTGTAAAAACATTTTGTAAATAAAATTTTAAAAGCAATCAGAGCTCATTTATTTGCACACAGTTAAATGGTTTCTGGCACTTCGATCTAATACTAATAATTCGATTTAATATTAATCATTTTTTTCATAGTTAAATGGTTCTAGGTATTGTGATATAAAACAAGCAAATTTATTTAACACCATTCATTTGTTTGCACACAGTTAAATGATCAAACAGTTCTGTTTTTGAATGGACCCAATCAAGTACAACCACTGCAAGACAGAGTTGACCAGTGAGTAAGCGCAATGAACGAGTTCTCAACATTACCCCAAGCCCCACGACTGAAGTTGATTGTTTGGGTTTTATTACATATCAACTGTCATAGGTTATTTAATGCCAAATCCATTATTATGCAAACAATCAGTTCTATTTCAAACTATTCTATTTAGCATGAGTAATTAGTTCACTTGTCAAAAACATTTATATTTCAAGCTCTTCAGTTTAGTCAAACAGTTCTATTTTTAACAATTCAGTTTAGTATAAGTATAGTTTTTGTTTACACACAGTAAAATGTCAAAACAGTTCTAATTCAAACAATTCAGTTTAGTATAAGTACGCAGTTTACATGTCAAAACAGTTCAGTTTTAAGCAATTCAGTTTAGTATGAGTTCACATTTAGTTCTATTTGACCCATAGATAGGACCCTTTCAGTTGCTACCACTCCGGGCCAAAGTGGAACAGGGAGTGATGGCAATGAAGGTGTACTCCGCATTCCCTAAAGCTCTAGCATTATTGTAACCTAACTTTCACATAGTATAGTGTCATATCCAAGACACTCGTTGGGGAGTCTTACCCCTTCAGAGATGCAGTCGGTGTATTCTGCCGCAGCGCCTGACTGGGCTCAAAATTTATTTGATTCGATCGCCCCAGCCAACAAGCCAATAATATAACAAAGGTTAATATACCTTTGAACCAACCAACCACAATTTATTTATTAAGCTTTGCTCAATTTAGCAAAGAGAATCAAACTCACTAGAAATTGGCTGGTAGCCTAGCTTGTTAACCATTACACCAAGTATATTCCCAATAATTTTTACACATGATGTCAATTAGCCGATTAGAAGCTGTTACAGCCATTAGATTAATATCTAAATCATTCCAAGTTGTTCAAAGATACAGACATCTTAGTGAATGCAAACCTCTGACCCACTGGGAATATGATGAAAGAAACAAAACCTGTTTAACTCGTTATTTCTACAATCATCATGACACGCAAATCCTCAAAATAAAGCAGTGATCTTCACAGAGCTAAGACAGGGAATCTTTGAATTAGTTTGGTTTCTTTAATGAATGGCATTACCAACTGTTGTGAATTATCTAATGCCAAAAACATTCTCGTAGAAGGACAGTTATCCCTATCAAATCATGCTGATAGCACGGAATACCCTGACCCTCTCATTATTCGTCCCAATCATCTATCGTTTTGGGGAAATCTCTTATGGCTGCATCCAGTGTCCGCTGGAAGCTGATGATTTTTTTTTAATGGTTGGCCAACACTGGAATTTTCATAAGAGAAAATCGTTTATAAATACATCCTTACTACTCCACCAGTGCCCCTCATTTCTTGTTCGTCTTACTTGGTTGGTTTATGAGAAGCGTGGTAAGTGGCCAAACAGCTGCTGTTTTCTGGGATGCTGCTTCCAGAATTTGTTCAAAACAACACGTAGTATTCTTGTTGTTGCTATCTAGCTTCTTCAACGTGCGTTTCTTTAACATCCAGATGGCGCATCCATACTGTACTATGGACACTGTTACTGCTGAGGAAAAATCAGATTTACATATAATCGATAAACTGTCAATAACAGTCCACGCCCCATCAATGAGTATGTTGGCATCAGTTTCAGTTGATGAGATTTTGCTGCCTAGATATTTGAACTAGTTAACTAATTCCTGGGATTTGCCGCTTAAAATGGAGATGGCTTCTTGTTTAAAAGACATAAACTCTTTTCTATTTATATTCACGTAGAAGTCAGTGCTTTCTCCAGGAAGCCATAGCTGGAAGTTTGAGGGAGTTCTTACCTTTCCCAAGGGTAGTGGCCCGAAAATGAACGCAATGGCACAAACGAAGTTCGAAGTAGCTTACTATGATACTTCAGTCCAACACTTTAGCCACGACGCCAAGAAAACATCCCCCTTTGATCTTTTCGAGGATTAAACGATAAAGGTCGAGAAAAGCTTAGGTTATATAAATTTGGCTTTGGCGTATGTATATATCTGGCTTCAACTGTTGATACAACAAAAATGTACAAAAACAATAAAGGCCACTGGTGTCATTTTTGTACTGTATACTCTGCGACGGTGGTGCCAATAACTAGATGTCAGTCCAACAAATACCTCCGATTCTAAACACTGGTAACAAACAATTTTACCACTTTCTTTTTTCATTCTATCTATGAACGAGACGATTTTTTTTTTCTATAAAATTCATCTAATACAATTTTGGTCGTATTTTTGCCACATGATGCGTATTCTTGATTTTTCTATGGACAGCTCTTTACTGATTGTTTTGGAGTTGGATCACAAAAAAATATAGTTGTTGGGAGATTAAACGGAGTAGTCTCCCTTGTTACAGTGTTTAAGGAACCCTCCGACGTCACGAGTCCATTTCGGTCACGTGACTAGGTAAACCATGGAATCCACCTCTTTTACGAACAGGACTTGAGAAGAGCAGACGTGGTAGATTGGTCCTTCCAATAAACATATAGGGCCTCCCCACTTTATATTCTCGACCTGAGAAGAGAAAGTGATTTCCTCCTTTTCGCCAAATGGACTTTTCTGTTTGTTCCTTAAACGCTTGTGTCTCTTGTATAGCTTGGGGAGGGAACTCAGTTCCTACTCGTATTGTGTACAATTAAACGTTTTTATTATATCAATTGACTTGTTCTGTTTCCTACCGAATATTCTGAGTTAGGTTACTTTCTTTGGGGTAACTTAATGTGTTATCAGAAACGGGTTCGTTATCAACAAATTACCAGCTCTTTAATCTTATATAGTTACCTACGTCATTGTATAATACCAATTTTGTGATTTGTTAAAATAGTTATGCCATTAGTTATTTGTTGTGGTTTTGTTCCCTACAATGATATCACTCTAAATTTTTATATAGATTTTGATCATTAATTATATATATATATATATATATATATATATATATATATATTGACCGACCTTCATTTACTAATAGCAATATAAGCCATAAATATAGGGTAACTGTAAGAAACAACTATCATACTCTTCAGGAGACATATCAACGAGGTACTTCGAATGACGAATATGAAAATATTGTTACTACCTATTTCAAAGCAACAGCAAGGTGTGTACCAACCAGACCAAGAACCAAATGTTGATTTGATTTGTTTGGTTGGGTTGGGTTTTATGTCAGATCAACCACTGTACGCTGTTCAATCAATATGATTTGTAAACATATTTTGTAGATAACATTTTCAAACAAGCCTGAGGTCATTTTTTTGTACACAGTTAAATGGTTTCAAGTATTTTTATCTTATACAAATAATTCCTTAAACATTAATCCTTCCTTTACTCACAGTTAATGGTTTCAAGTATGTCTATGTAATTGTAACAATTTAACATCAGTCATTTCTTTGTACACACATACACACACATACACGCATATATATATATATATATATATATATATTATGGTACCTACCTTACGGACTATAATGAACTCTTCCTATTACAAGGAATACCGGGAGAATATTCATCTCGGGATTGAGTTGACTCTAACCTAACCCTTTGACCATCAGACTGACGTTCAACACTCTTTTACCTATGCTGTATTTATAAAAGTTGGCTACCTTTGTCGAGGGTGACCTGAAGGCTCCTTTTCAATAGCTACTACACCGAGGTGTAGGGGAGGGCACTACTCCTTTCCCTGGATTGCTCCACTTTACCCTTGACACGTACCTTATATTGCTGAGTGTTAAGCAAGGAGGTATCAAGTACCATTTTTAAAGTCTTTGATATGATTCGACCTGAGATTGAACCCAGGTCTCCCGGACCATTGGCGAACACTTTCGTTCAATATACTTGTTTCACGTAATCCCGAGTTTACAAATACATACACCCCCCCCAAAAAAAACAATTAGAATGCATTCAAGACAAAATCAATAAAATCAGAATTTCAGTTGAAGATAGATAATCATGATTACCATGGCAGACAGTAAATGAATTTAGCAGAAGAAAAGCATTTCTTGAGCAAAACTAAAAAACTACAAACTTAGAAGAAAGACTTCAGAAGTGGAAAGAATATTTCATGAATCTGCCAGGAATTTCTCCTAAAATCACAAACAAATCTACGCAAAAAACTATTGACAGAAACGTTGTTAGTCTCGACAAAATAAACTCTGGAGATTGGAAGACAAAAATATTCTTCTCCATCAATGCAAAACAGTCTATAAATAAAGTATACTGGGCGCGATACCAAAGAATGGAATAATTTCTAAAATGTTTTTTTCTTGTCTGATTAGTCCAATTTTTGAAAAGAACGTATAGATTTAAATTTTCATGACTAGCTCTATTATTCAAGCACTTTTTAAAATCAAAATTTAGCCAATTATGAATGAGTAAGGAAAGAAACGACAAAAAATCTATCATTTGCTTAATGCCGAAACCCAGCCAAAATATTTCCGGAATGATTGGAGTTTCTTTATGACCTCCATCAACCGCAGACCCCCTTGATTTCGTTACATGGGACGTTTTATAAAAAAAAAAACATATTCAACTTCCCATCCAAATATTGGTTCGCTTAAAACTGCTATTGAAGAGGAAGGGAATAAGATGTCAGAAGAATTTATCTTGAAAGTGTGCAAATCGTTTCATGGCGTGTTGATACAATTACTTAAAAAAAAAAATCGGGACCATACTGAGTAAATTTACTGTTTTGTGTTTATCTTCTTATTTTGTTGTTTATTTGTTTTAAAGTAAAATCATTGTGATTTTATAATAGAGTCGTTTATTATTATACTAGATTATTTCTAAATTTACTTCCGGAATTTGTAATATAGAAATAAACAAAAGGCTGCATCCTATTTATTTATATTCTGCCTAGACTACGTACTTTAACGTCAATAGATTAAATTAAAGAAAGTGGTCTCACATTTAGAAAGGCAAGAAGCAGACAATTTGCTGACTACACAGATGACCTTGCGTTTTTCACAAATACACGTCCTAGCAGAATCCCTGCTGTAAATCTAAAATGAAGCAGCAAGAAGCATTGCCCCATTCGTGAATGCAAATAAAACAAAGTTCATGCATTTTTTGTTTCTTTATAAGGAACAATCTCAACTCTAAGTGGCAACTCTCTGTAATTTGTTGACAAATTCTCATACATCGGGAGAAAAATCTCATCTACTGAAAGTGATGACAATATATGCCTTTGATAGGCGTCGACTGCAATTGATAGGTTATCGATCATATGCAACTCTGATCGATCGAATGAAAAAAGTGGGATTTCTTTAAAACTGTTGCTGTGTCAATACTACTACATTGAGGTACCTCATGGATCCTAATGAAAC
>CAUZXS010001414.1:0-12500 GCA_963585895.1 Sepioteuthis lessoniana | reverse complement strand
TTTTAAAAGGCCTGGATGACTCGGAAGATGGCGGACGGGTAGAGACTATTGAAACGACAGCATTGCTTAGAACGGCCAGAATCCTGAGACGAGTCCTGGATACTTGAGGAGACTTGCTGTCACTTAAACTCCAGTGAAAAACCATCAGCTAACACTGATGTGAAAAACTCTAAAGGAGTAAATAATAATAATAATAATAATAATAATAATGATAATGATAATATGGAGGAAGGGGACTTGCCAGCATTGAAGACAGCGTTGATGCATCCATATAACGACTCAAAGACTATATACAAAAACACGAAGGAGGACTCATTACAGCCACCAGAAACTAAACTGAGAACACGAGGAACAACAGAATGAAAATAACTAGGAAACAAAAATAGGAAGGAAAACAACTCTATGGGCGCTTTAAACGACTAATAAACAATATCTCATACGACAAAACCTGGACATGGCTAAGAAAAGGAAACTCTAAGAGAGAAACAGAATCTCTCTTAATAACAGCACAAGACAGCGCCATAAGAACCAATCATATCAAAGCGAGAATAGATAAGACCCAACAAAATAGCAAATGCAGGCTTTGTGGTGACAGAGATGAAACCATCAATCATATAATAAGCGAATGCAGCAAATTAGCTCAGCGGGAGTATAAGGCGAGACACGACTGGGTCGGTAAGGTGATTCACTGGGAAATGTGTAAGAAATTTAAATTCGACCAAACTAACAAATGGTATATGCACAACCCAGCACCTGTCCTAGAAAATGCCACGCATAAACTCCTATGGGACTTTAACATACAAACGGATCACCTAATCCCGGCCAGAAGACCAGACT
This sequence comes from Sepioteuthis lessoniana, assembly GCA_963585895.1. NCBI lineage: Eukaryota > Metazoa > Mollusca > Cephalopoda > Myopsida > Loliginidae > Sepioteuthis > Sepioteuthis lessoniana. Next base: position 11,663 of record CAUZXS010001414.1, on the reverse strand, counting down.
TAATAATAATCAACAAAAAAAAAAAAGAGAACTTGCAAAATAGTCGACTTTGCTGACCCGGGTGACCACAGAATAAAACTGAAAGAATGTGAAAAGAAGGATAAGTATCTCGACCTTGCTAGAGAATTGAAAAAGCTATGAAACATGAAAGTAACGATTGTGCCAATTGTGATTGGTGCGTTAGGCACAGTAACTAAAGGGTTATTAAAGGGCCCGGAGGACTTGGAAGTGAGCGGACGGGTAGAGACTATCCTGGAGACTTGAGGAGACTTGCTGTCACTCAAACTCCAGTGAAAAACCATCAGCTAATACTGATGTGAAAAACTCTAGAGGAGTAAAACAATAATAATAATAATGATAATAAAAGCCAACAAAGTTTGAAGAATTCACAATTAAGTCACTCTTTAAGCGACGGGTCTCTTCAGATCACCAAAGTTAAGAATCAGCAATGAGTCTCTGTTTAGTGCAAGCGTCAGTGACCAGGTGGTAACAGCTGTCAGTGCGAGCAGCTTGGAGCTTGTCTACCAAACTAAGAAAAACTTAGTAAATTCTTATCTTTGTTTAGATCGCTCGTACCCGCGAGATCAGCTAAATTATTAAGCAATGAGTCTGCTCATTACTTGGATGTGTGACCACTTTGGGCTTAACTGAGCAAGCATTCGTAAATAACAACAGAAAAATGCTTTTTTTAACAGTTTAAACAGTCATTGACAAATTGCAAAATATGGGTAAACAAGCGAACCAAGATAAATCGATAAGCATACTGAGATAGATATATAGTTTAGTTTGGTTTGGTTTTATGGGATATCAACCATTGTTGGTTATTTAAAGCCAAATCATCTTTATACATATATATCAAAGATTTATGATTTGTAAACATATTTTGCTGATAAAAATTTTGAGCGAGAGTAAGTTTTTTTTTTTAATGCTTTCAAGTATTCTTATGTATCACTAACAATTCAATTAACCATCAGTTATTTATTTACGCACAGTTAAATGATCAAACAGTTCTATTTCAAACAATTCAATTAAGTATAAGTCATTTGTTTGCTCTCAGTTTAGATATCAAGCAGTTCTATTTGACCCATAGATAGGACTCTGTCAGGTACTACTAGAGTGGATCTGGGAGTGATGGCAGTGAATGGGTACTCCGCATTCCCCAAAGCTTTAACATTATTGGAGCATCAGCATAAGATTGTTTAGTTTCATATCCAGGACACTCATTGGTAGTGGGGGTCTAATGCCTCTGCAGAGATTCAGTCGGTGCATTCTACAGCCCCAGCTGACGGGGCTAGATTGATAGATTGATAATATATCTATCTCTCTATCTAGCCCAGTCATAGATAGATAGATGTGAAGCGACTGGGAATGAAAGAGATAGTTGATAAGTAATTTATAAATAAAATGCCCAAATACCTGCAAATTTATTCGTGAGTAGATACGCAATATATATATATATATATATATATATATATATATATATATATATATATATATTGTGTGTGTGAGTGTGTGTGTGTGTGTGTGTATTCGCGGGCCTACAAACATTCTACTATTACACAAAGGTGAAAAAGAGATATCTACGCCCTGATCTAAAGCTGAGCTGTCCTTTGAATTATATATTAATATTTATTATCGTTTTTAAGAGCACTCGTTCAGAGTGTGTCGCTGTCGCTGCCTTAGGGCCAAGTGATTTCATTCATTTAAGGTGCGGCATTACCGACACTTTTGAGTCTAACCGTACGACAAACTGTTGAGACCAGTTCTTTTAGGTCAGCAAAACATATCTGCTCATGTTCTGAAATGTATATATATATATATATATATATATATATATATATATATATATATCAATCCCAGGTCGAGTCATACGAAAAACTTTAAAAAATAGTACTTGATGCTTCCTTGCTTAATATTCAGCAGTTTAAGGTAGGTATCAAGGGTACAGTAAAGTTATACAGGGAACGGAGTTGCACCTGTCTTACACGTCGATGTAGTAGCTATTGAAAAGGGAGCCTTCAGGTTACCCTCGACTACGGTCACCAACTTTACTTATATATATATATATATATATATATATATATATATATATATATATATATGTTTTATTTTCCAGGGTGAGACACAAGGTAATTTTTTAAGCAGAGTTTAACAGATTCAGAGTTTTATTTCTCCAAGACTGTTTGTAATATTAACGTTAAAGAGGCTAGTCTGCCCTACTATTTACACATAGCCGTAGGGAGAATAATTGGAATCAAATTTTTCCCAAGGGTATTAGGGATATGGGAATAGTCTCGACAAGGATTTGAACTCGGGTCGACGTGTCTTACGACGATAACCATTACACAACAAGCACCTGCTGTGTAAGTATATTCATGTATATGTGTGTATGTGTGTATATGGATGGATAGATATGAACAGACTGGTTGGTTGGTTGGTTGGTTGGTTTTAAGGCATGCCAATGTGTGTTGGGCTATTTTATTCGAAAGTCAATTTAACAATTATGGTCTTCAGTTTTATACATAGTACAACAGGTACTACTACATCATGACTAGATTGAGATAGATAGATCGATAGATAGATAGATAGATAGATAGATAGATGTGAACAAACTCGGAAATAAAGACATCGTTAGTTTGGTCTATAGACGATGTGTTTATGAAGCGACAATTAAAAGCGTTTTTTTTTTTTTTTTTTGTCTCTGGCTGAAATGCAATTCGTCGCCACATTTTCAGTCCTTTTTCTTTTTCTTGGATTATTCCATTTAATTTTCAGACAGTTTAAAGACACTTTTATTTATTTGATAAAAATCTCCACAGAGAATTTATTTTAAATATATTATCATGCATAGTTGGTCAAAATCTTTTCTAAAAATAAAAATGAGGGAAATAATAAAAGCGAATGTCTTTATTTCATTATGAGACTGAATATATATATATATATATATATATATATATATATATATATATATATATATATATACATATATATATATATATATATATAAAGGAAAAACTTAATATTTGTGTTAGAAGTCTTTGATTAATTCTTGAATTTGGTGATATATGCAATAAAACGACATTCTTGTAAATTCTGAAAGAAGTTTCGCTTTTCAGTTTGCATTGTTAGAGGTGTACTTATTTGTGAGCGATAGGGTAAATAATACCTAATAATATTCGTTTTAATTTAATAATGTTAAACTAGAAACAATAATATTCCTATATATTTGATTTAGAAGAAAATGAACTTTTTATTTTAAAAATTGTTAGAGTGTACTCACGTGTGAGTGATAGTGTGAATAATACCTAATAATATTCGTTTTAATTTAATAATGTTCAAGTAGAAACAATAATATTTCTGTATATTTAATTTGTGAGGAAATTAACCTTTTCTTTAAAAAAACACTTTGGGGTGTACTTATTTAGGAGCCATACAGTAAATACTTAATAATATTCGTTTTTATTACAAAATGTTCCATAAGACACAATAAAATCCTGGTATGTTTTTTTTTTTTTTCATAAGAAGATTAACTTTTTATTTTAAAAAATTGATGTGTACTCTTTTTTATGGGGGATACTGTAAATCTACTGAATATTCGTTTTGAATATATATATATATATATATATATATATATATATATATATATATATATATATATATATATATATATATATATATTAACAATTTGATTGCATATAGAATACCCTTTTCTTTAAATATGTTGGCTCAGAGTATCTCTTGGGTCTTACATACGAAATTCATCTATCTACTTGAAAACTGTTTACCCACAAGAGGTACCCTACTAGTACTTGTATCTACCTAGCCTAAATCTAGAATACTCTTGTAATGAATGTAAATAAGGGGTTGGTCTTGTATACCATCAAATCCGGGTAAATAAACTATTGCATATTCATGTATGGTAATGATATATAAATCAACACTAAAAATTCTTTAAAAGAAAAAAAATATATATATATATTCCAGTCGCTTTTGTTGTACCCTGAACACATTTACAGTCTTATAGCTAAATAAAGACGTTCGCTTTTATTGTTTCCCTCGTTTTTATTTTTTAGAAAAGATCCGTATTTTGACGCACTTTGCATGATAATGTCTTTCAAATAAATTCTCTGCGGAGATTTTTATCAAATAAATAAAAATGTCTTTAAACTGTCTGAAAATTAAATGGAATAATCCAAGCGAAAAAAGGGACTGAAAATGTGGCGACGAATAGCATTTCAGCCAGAGGCCACAATAAAAAACGAAATTTTGTCTCTTCATATAAACATTTCGTCGATGGATCAAACTAAAGATGTCTTCATTTCTTGGTTTGTTCACATTTATCAATCTATCTTTTTGTCTTACTAAAGTCTTTTCAAATCTATCTATCTATCTATCTATCTATCTATCTATCTGTCTGTCTGTAGTTTGTTCATTATCTATCTATCTATCTATCTATCTATCTTTTTTCCCTCGTCACAAGCAGATCTATCTATCTGTCTGTAGTTTGTTCATTATCTATCTATCTATCTATCTATCTATCTATCCCAATCTGCTCATGAAGTGGTTGTGCCTATTGTACCGTGTATAACTGAAGACCATGATTGTTAAACTGACTTAGGCATAAAATAACCCAACAAACATTGGCATGCCTTAAAACCAACAAACCAGCAAACTAACCAGTCTAGTCATATCTATCCATCCATGGTAATTGCTTCGTCTTAACAAACGACAGCCATCTCAATGCTCATCACCACCCTCACCACAAGATAAGAATGATCCAGAACCATTGAGATATCTGTACTTCGATGGATTTAAGTGGCACAAGCTTGTACAACACCAATACCACTCACTGAATCCTCGCAAATATAACCCAATGACAAGCAAAAGCAAGATGATTGGTAAAAGCGTGGATCGCAGGTTTTAGATCAGAGTTTCCGTCTCCTAGATGGATGTCACACTAGTAATTCAAGGGTCCATCCATCCACACACACACACACACACACACGTGTATAAGCATACCCAATTAAAAATTTCCTTCGTCTATCATTCTTATTTCATAATTAAATAGAGCATTATTAAAACGATGTATGATCTCACATCTCTAAGAGAGTGTAACGGAAAGTGCGAGTTTAAAAATATCACAAACACTACAAAAATGGCTAAGAAAATTTCTAGCATTTATGGCCAAAGTGTCATTACAGACCGCCAATTGCAAAAGCGGTTTTCAAAGTTTCATTCTGGTGATATGTCAGTGAGAGATGAACCCAAACCGAGAAAATCATCTGACCTCCATAAAAATGCTTTAGGTTTGGTTGGTTTGGTTTTATGGCATATCAACCTTTGTAGGTTATTTAACGCCAAATCAATTTTTATGCAAATAATCAGTTCCATTTAAAACAATTCAGTTTAGCATGAGTACACAGTTTAATTGTCAAAACATTTCTATTTCAAACTATTCTAGCAGTTATATATAACAATTCAGTTTAGTGTAAGTACGGTTTCAAAGTAAAAAACAGTTCAATTTCAAACAATTCAGTTTAAATGTAAGTACAGTTTGATTGTAAAAACATTTCTATTTCGAGCTACTCAGTTTAGTCAAGCAGTTCTATTTCAGTTAATTCAGTTTAGTATAAGTACATATTTTGTTTACAAACAGTTACATGTCAAAACAGTTCTATGTTAAACAATTCAGTTTAGTGTAAATACAGTTTCAATGTTAAAAAACAGTTCTATTTGAAATAATTCAGTTTAGCATAAGCACACAGTTTAAATGTAAGAACGGTTTAATTGTCTAAAATATTTCTATTTCAAACTATTCAGTTTACCATAAGTATGCCCTTAGTTCTATTTAACCCATAGATAGGGCCCTATCAGGTGCTACCACGCCGTGCCAGAGTGGACCAGGAAGCAATGGCAATGAGGGGGTGCTGCGTATTCCCCAAGGCCCCAGCATCACTGAACCTCACCATCAGATTGTTTAGTGTCATATCCAGGAAAATTATTTGGGGGGGTCTTACCCCTCTGCAGAGGTGCAGTCTGTGTATTCTACTGCCCCAGCCGACTGGGCAAGAAAATGCTTTAAGAGAATCAGTAGGATGTAATCTGTACAAAAGGATTCGAGAATTGAAAAAATAGAAAAAGTCAACATTAAAATCTAAGAAAACACCTTTACAATTGGAGAATCGTTGTGCTTCTCTATGATAACACAAAGCCACATTCTGCGAGAATCACGAAGGAAAGAATTCCTAGATTTAGGCTGGTCTGTTATACCTCATCCACCATATTCACCAGACTTCTCACCAAGTGCTTTTCGTCTTTTTCGTTCTTTACAAAATGCTATGAATTACAAAAAGATTTTCTCACAAAGATCAAGTGAAAACGTTTGTGGAAAATTTTGAGTCTGAAACAAAACTGAATTTGAGAGGAATCACCAAGTTATCTCAGAAATGGCCAGAGAGGACTCTAAGTAATGGTGAATATACAATTCATTGAAATTCATTAATAAATCATATTTTACTAAAAGGGAAATTATTTATGACGCAATCCAATGTTGATTCCGTTTCATACTTCGGAATTTTCATCTAACAAGCTTTCGTATTGTTGTAATCTTATATTGCCGGTGATCGTGAATATATGAAACTCTTAGCTGCAAAATGCACTTTAGATTTATGTTATACAGCCTAATGTACTTTTGGCACCAACCATTCAATAATGCAGGCTTTCTTAGGAAAGCTATTTTTTACTTTAAAAGATCTTTTCTTGTTTACAAGAAATGGTCTTGAGTATCTTATAAAGGAGACAGTCCAGGTGTTTATCCTTTTGATGAAGTTTCTGCTATATAGTTTGGTTTCGGGTAGTTTTCTCGTTCTCTTGAGATACTCTTTTTTAATTTTTTTTTCTTTTATCTCCGCTTGTTTGATGGTGTCCGCTTCTAATATTCCCAAGTACTTGTGAGTTTCCTTTTCTCCGAGCAATCTAATTCTTTCTTGATTTGGTAGTTCTATTCTTCCGTTATTTGTATTTTTCCACTCCTCATTATTAGTATTACATATTTTCCTATGTCAAATTCCATCCCTATATCCTGACTGTATAATCTCACTGCCTGTATCAGGGTTTCCAGTTCTTTTTCATTTTTGACAAACAGTTTGATGTCGTCTATGTACATTAGGTGGTTAAACTTTTCTTGCGATTTATGAAGTTTGTATCCCCCCAGTGCATATCTTAAATATATAGTTGAATTGCATCATTGCTATCACAAATAACAATGGTGATAGCGCATCTCCCTGAAATATACCTCTCTGGATTTTCACCTCAGCTAAACTTTTTCCTTCTGCTGTCAATCCACTCCTCAGTTTTTCATGGTTTCTTCGATGAACTTTATGACTTCGTCGGATACCTTGTATATTTCGAGACAGTCTATAATTCAACTTTGTTGGACCATATTGTATACTTTTTGTTGTCAATCCATGCCATCACTAAATTTTTTCGTCTTGTTTTGCTCTCCTTGACGATGCATTGATCATTGTGTTGTATCTCTCCTGTCCCTCATGTCCCCTCACGGCACCCTTTTAGTTCTTCGGGGAACAGTCCGCTGCATATTAGCGAATTGTAAATCTCCTACCTAATTTGTGTCGTTAGTATTTTCCTAATCATGGGTCTTTAGGTTTTTTTTGGGGGGGGGGGCGGTTCCTTTTTGGATAGATAAGTCTTTCTTTTGGTCATCCATTCCGGTATGTCTATTTATATAAATGTTTACATGAATGTTAATCGAATTACTGTAAATGATGTCAAATAAAGCATTTTGCAGTTACTTCCCTTGAGAAAAAATAATTCCCAGGAAGAGCGCGATCAAAGACCTCCACATTATTTAGATAAATTCTAATTCTTTAAATTAAAATATTGCGCAAAAAATTCCCGTTACAATTTGCCATTTTTGTTACCGTACAGTGATATACGTAAAAATATCACATTAAAATCACCCCAGCTGTAAAATACACCGACTGCATCTCTGCAGAGAGGTAGGACTCCCCACTCACCACGTGTGTCCAAGATATGACATTAAACCATCTGATGGTGAGGCTTCAGTAATGCTGGAGCTTTAAAGAATGCAGAGTACCACTTCACTGTCATCACTCCAAGGTTTACTCTGACCCGAAGTGGTAGCACCCGATAGGGTCGTAAGGTTGAATCAAATAGAACTGAGTGCAAACAAATTACTTATGCTGTTAAAAATAGAACTGTTCAATCATTTAACTGCGTCTAAACAAATGACTGAATTTTAAATGAATTGTTAGTGATACATAGCAATATTTGGAACCATTTGTGGTAAAGAATGAGCTTAGGTTCGTTCAAAAACGATATCAAAAAAGGTAGTTCTCTGGCGAAGAAGTAATCGTGTTGCCATTAGCGTTCATTGCAAGCCTCTTCGTATATGAATTGAGGTCTCGGCAGCCGTTGAACGGATGTATGTAAACAATAGTAAATGTGATTCAAAACCGTTTAAAATTTACTTCGAAGATAATGGCTCCTCGTGGCTGAATGGTTAGAGGCTTTAGCTTAGTTAACCGGGTTTCGATTCCAGCTACAGGAAGCTACTGTCAAGCCACACTGATGAGTTCTGATAGGACGAAACAGATCTGTCTGTGGATGACTATATATACATGTGTGTCTATAAACAGGATTTGACATTAAATAACGTTGGTTGGTTGGTTGATTTTTATGGCATATCAACTTTTGTAGGTTATTTAATGCCAAATCTATATTTATACAAATAAAGATTTTATTTCAAACAATTCAGTTTAGCATAAGTACACAGTTAAGTTGTCAAAAACATTTCTATTTCAAGCTATTTAATTTACTCAAACAGTTTTAATTCAAACAATTCAATTTAGTATAATTTTTGTTTACACACAGTTAAATGTCAAAACAGTTCTATGTCAAACAATTCAGTTTAACATAGGTACGCAGTTTAGTTCTATTTGACCAATAGATAGGATCCTATCAGGTGCTACCACTCAAAGCCAAAGTGGACCTGGGAGCGATGGCACTGAATGGGTGCTCCGCATTCCCCAAAGCTCCAGCATTGCTGGAGCCTCACCAGTAGTGGTTTAATATCATATTTAGGAAACTCGTTGGGGAAGTCTGACTCCTCTGTAGAGATGCAGTCGGTGTATTCTACAACCCTAGCTGACTGGGCAAATCAAATTACCTATAATGGTTGATATGCCATAAAATAAAACAAAACAAAACAAAACCACATTGAAATGAAATTGTTATCACGTTTGGTCTAATTAGTTGGTTGGTTTGTTTTTAGGGAATTTCAACACATATTGGGTTATTTAATGCCAAAGTCATTCTTGCAAGCATTGATATGGTTTCAAGTATTCCTATCAAATACAAATACGAAGCGCATACGATAGGTTTCCAGACTTTTTTCGTATGGGCATTTAAAATTGTCGTAGACACTTGAAAATTCACTATGTTATTGCAATATATCTTATGAGATGACTGACCAATTTGTATGATTTCAGGTTCAAATCAACAGCTACAGCAGCAATTGAAATACACCCTGATTGTCACAGCTGGTGAATTTCAAAAATGCAATCTGGACGTTAGGAAGCACGATATGCAATAAAATTCTGTTTTAAACTTGGAAAAAATGCTGCCACAGAAATGTATGGAATGCTTCAGACTACTTTTCGACCATTTTGCATGAATCGAGCATCAGCTTTTGAGTGGCATGAGATTCAAGGATGGTAGGGAGTCTGTGAGGAATGATGAGAGGTATGCGTGAAGTAAGAAAGTCAATACACCAGAGTTGATTGGCCAAAGGATTAGGTTTAGGGTTAGGGTTACTATGTTGAGGTTTTAAGGGAGTTCAGCAAGAGATTCCGTTGGAAGAGGCCAGCACTCTTCAAATCAGGTCAGTGGCATTTCCACCAGGACAATGCACCAGTCGACAACTCCATCCTTGTCACAGATTGTTTGACCAAGATGGGCATCAAGACAGTTACTCACCGTCCCTATAGTCCAAGCTTTGCTACCTGTGACCTTTAGTTATTCCCTAAGCTGAGAGGCTGTCGTTATGAGACAGTTGAGGAGACGAAAGAGGCTGTGACGAAGGTCATTGAAACGCTCACACAAGTGGACTTTCATGGGGCCTTGAAGAAGTTGTTGGAACGGTACAACAAGTGCATTGCAGCCGGAGGAGATTACTTCGAAGGGGAGTAGAATTTAATGTGTTTATTATCAATAAAAGTGCCCATACGAAAAAAGTCTGGAAACTTGTTGTATGCACCTCGTAATTCATTCAATATTATATGGTTTCTTAATAATAATCTTTTGTTTTCATATAATTTAATGGTTTCATGTATTCCTATCTAACACCAATAATTTTATGGTTTCAAGGAATTAATTATAATAACCCTTACGAAACAATTATTTTCAAAAAAATATTCTTAATACTTTCTTCCAGGCAGCGGTCGTGTCGATACTGCTATATGGTTGCACTACATGGACTCTACCAAAGCGGCTGGAGAAGAAGCTAGAACGCAATTACACAAGAATGCTGCGAGCAATCTTGAACAAGTCCTGGCGGCAACACCCTACAAGACACCAACTGTACGGCCACCTGCCTCCTATCACGAAAACTACCCAAGTTAAACGAACTAGACATGCAGGACACTGCTGGAGAAGCAGGGACGAACACATAAGTGATGTACTCTTGTGGACCCCCACACATGGCCGTGAAAAAGCAGGACGACCAGCACGAACATACATTCAGCAACTATGTGAGGATACGGGATGTTGTCCAGGAGACCTGACTGAGGCGATGAACGATAGGGAAAAGTGGCGAGAGAGGGTCAGGGATATTCGTGCTACCAGCACGACATGATGATGATGATGATGATGATTCTTAATACAAATTATTTTTACACAGTTATTTAGCTAGATGAATCCTCGTCGAATATTATTAATTTTCCAATAGATTTATTTAATACATAAGTACTACCACTTCAGGCCAGAGTGGACCTGGAAGTAATGGCAACGAGGAGGTGACACCACACTCCCTAGAGTTCTAGAAGTGGAGCCACACCACCCAATGCAGTTTAATTTCACACAGAGAACAATTATCGAATTTGTCTAGAAAGCTATCTTTATATATTTTCCCACTGCCTCATGTCAGACAAAGTTAAATTGGGAATATTTATCTGGGGAATCATCATTGAATAATAGTAAGCGAGGTGACTGTGGGTGAATTTAATCTTCAATAAATACACTTACTATTGCATCTCCATAGCACAGTAAGCACAGCTTCGTTAATATCTATGGGAGGCCATTTTGATTATATTTTTATTTTTTTTATTTTTCTTACGGTAGTAGATATGCGTTTGGGTTAATGTTTTTCGACAATCTGTATCAAGTTGCCTCGGCAACGAGATCTATCAAGCACACGCCATTTTCACTGAGGCAGACGATTTATCAATATAAAAACTGTCGGTGATTATAAAGACCCGCTGGTAGATTTTAATTCCGATCTGAATCTCACTATCCTTTTTGTCTATCTGTCTGTTCATCCGATACTTTTGTGTCTCCTTCTGCCATTTCCCGAGAAGAGTTTGGCGTTGGATCGGAGAAAAAGAAATGATATGGATGGAGCTGGG
>CAUZXS010001413.1:37500-78331 GCA_963585895.1 Sepioteuthis lessoniana | reverse complement strand
CTATATATATATATATATATAAATAAAATAACCGGGACATTGGCCCAGCGGTTAGAGTGTTCGCCAATGGCCCGGGAGACCTGGGTTCAATCCCACGTCGAGTCATACCAAAGACTTTAAAAATGGAACTTGATACCACCTTGCTTAACACTCAGCATTATAAGGTACGGTTCAAGGGTAAAGTGGAGCAATCCTGGGAATGGAGTAGCGCCCTCCCCTACACCTTGGTGTAGTAGCTATCGAAAAGGGAGCCTTCGGGTCACCTCGACTATGGTCGCTAACTTTACTTTACTTATATATATCATATTATTATATTTATATATTATCATATATATTATATATATAAAATATAATATAATATAATATATATATATATATATATATATATATATATAATATAATATATATATATATTATCATTATATATTATCATATATATATATTATCATCAAGAGACAGACTGTTTCGTTGGCTAAACTGGTAGGAAGCTTTAAGCTGGGATCGAAACCCATCGAAATTTATGTTAGACTTAGTAACTTGCTGCTCAGCCAACAGGTGATATACGTCAGCTCGGAAATTATAATGAATTATGTATTGCTTTCATTTGTTTACATGTTGCCTTACCGGATACCAGAGTGCACAATTCATTAGAAGAGCTTTGCATTACGCAAATGGCAGCTGTTTATTCCTTCTGTTGTATACTTCATGTATACATATGCAAATACAAACGCACAATACAAATAGAGGCGGACTCTTTTGTTCAGATACGAACGGTTTATTAATTTCTGACTTTGGTTCTTCGACACGAGGAGAGAGATACAATTCTTACAATGCTAACCATACTATCTGAACCCAACACGCGGAGCATCTTATAATTTCAAAGATCTCTGATCCGAAAAACCCAACTACATCTTTCAACGGTAGAAACTCAACTCTTTGCCGCCATGGTAAAATCTAAACTTCTCAACTGATTCTTTCTGAAAGTCCTAAAATTCTCAGGACCTTCTCTTCCGGGCATGAGGTCATCACACTCCGGCTTCATCTCCTGTCTGGAGTTTATTATAACAATGATGATTGTCATATCCTCTGCGCACGAGCATAAAACTACACCCAATGACTATGCACCTGAATTCTTTACCCGAATAGTTCAAAGCCCTACCAAACTGAATGAGAAAATATCACTAACGAAAAATAATTAATATAAAAAGAATTATCCTTAATTATATAACACTTCCCCAAAGTGTTTATATATATATATATATATATATATACAATAAGCATTCGAAGCCAATGGGTGCAGAATATTCGTATATAGAATATATAAGGGGTTTCATATAAACTGAATATGGCTATTAATAAATATGATTTTTAGGATGTATGTTAGAAAACTTAAATGCAGAGGGTATATTATGAAACTTTTAGAGAACTCAACCATTGTTAAAGTGCCATTATGAATTCATTTCGACAAAGGCTATTATTATATTTGCCACTTCATATGGCGTACACTCGTGTTATAAATATATTTCAATGAAGAATATTTATTTATATTTTTTTAATACCGTAAAATATAATAGCTGATCTCACACCCAGAATAACCGCATATGTCATATAATGAGGTGAAGATAATGCTATTCGTCGAAATAAAATTGCAATTGCACTTGACCGTGGTTAAATTTTCTTACGGTTACATGATATATATATATATATATATATATGCAATCGAAAGCTTTTTATCAAAAAATGCTCAGTTACTTGCCAATAAAGTAGGATAACATTTTACATAGGCAGTTACTCCGAGCAATCATGTCGGATTCGTCACTTAAAAATTATTTACGAACAAAATACAAATGCCAGATGAAACACATGTGTAAAATACGTATATATATATATATATATATATATATATATATATATATATATATATATATATATATATTATGAGAGAGTTGGTCGCCAGTTAATCACTATGTGGTTATGTGTCGAACCAAGTGCAATATAATATGGAGAGTGCTCCATATCTATGATAGAGCTATTATAATAATAATGATAATAAATAAATATATATATATAATACATAATTATTTATTATCATTATTATATATATATATATAGAGAGAGAGAGAGACTCCTGGATATAACACGGAACAATCTGACGGTGAGGCTCTCGTAATACTTGAGCTTTGGAGAATACGACATACCTTTTTATTGCGATCGCTCCAAAGTCCACGCTTGTCCGGATTGGTAGCACCAGATTGGGTCCTATCTATGGGTCATATAGAACAAAGCTGTGTACTTATGCAGCACTGTATTACTTGAAATAGAATTTTTACATTTAATTGTGTGTAAATAAACGACTGATTTTAATTCAATTGTTAGTGATACATACCAATACTTGAAACAAATTAATATTGCTGACCACACTGAATTGTATAACATTGGACTTTTTCTTCATTTTTAACTGAATACTTATGCAAAACTGAATTGTTGGAAATAGAACTGTTTTTACAAACACAAACCTTTACAGATGGTAAACGGAAATGCTTGAAATAGAAGTATTTGAATGTATAAAAATGGTTGTAGAATTAAATACTTACAATTATTGATATGTCATAAAAGCAAAGCAAAGTAAACCAAACCAAACCATCATCATCATTTTGTGCCGCTTGCACGGATATCCCTGACCCTCTCTCGCCACTTCTTCCTATCGTTCATTGCCTCCAGCAGGTCTTCAGGCCTGCATTCCGTAGTAGCCAAAATTTACAATGCCCTACTACGAAACCGCAGTGAACACAAAATCGACAACATTCTTAGGAAAAACCAAAATAGCTCCCGAAGAAATTGATCGATGACCTCACAAATACTGACCATCCGTAGAATCCTGGAAGGCGTACGGGCAAAGAACCTACAAGCGCCACTACTATTTGTCGACTTTACTAAGGCCTTCGATTCCATTCACAGAGGGAAGATGGAACAAATCCCACTAGTATACGACCTACCAAAAGAAACCGTGGCAGCAATAATGATTATCTAGAGAATCACCAATCCAAACCGAAGAAACCTAAAACTAAGTTTTTTTTATCAAAATCACTTGATTCTGTGTTAAATGACCTGGAAAAGTGTTGCCATACCGTAAAACGAAAAACCCAACCAACGCGCGCGCGCGTGTGTGTGTGTGTGTGTGTGTGTGTGTGTGTATGTGTATGTGTGTGTGTGTGTGTTTGTAAAATCGACTAATATTCGTATTTGTAAGTGTCATGTTTTTAAACCAAAAATTGGCTCGAGAAGCGGTAATTTGTTCATTTATATTTTTTGCACTTATTGACGAATCGGTGTTTACAGGGTCTTAATTTATTTTATTTTATTTTATTTTTTTGAGATTTGGCTGATAACTTGCCGCGCAGTATTTGAAGGATCCGAACTTAGAATTATTAAAGAGATATTTTCCTTCCGAGATTGTTCAAAGAACAATTTTTACAATTAGAATCAGAGATAAATCAATCAACTTTCTAATCTAAGATCAAGCCTTCCTTAATCAATAAATAAAGCATGAAATCGCTAAATCTTTACTATATTATAGATTCATGCCATTTTTTACTGAAAACTTGGTCTTTATTTCCCTTGAGTATAAATTTAACATTCTAATCCTTCAAGGATATATTAAACTTAATATTTGATTTTTGAGCTGGAAGTATTTGTACCAATAAAAAAAATGATTTTTTTGTCTTTGCCTGCAAATTAATAGTAGTATCATCAACGTTAATTTGCTCTACATCGTAAAATACTCACATAAAGATTTTTTACTAATACAAAATTCATAATATAGATTTTAAACAATGTAAGACTCTTACATTAAATGAATAAACTTTTCTTTCTTGTAATATTAATATTGGGTCATATTTCCGTTCTGACTAATATTACATTTTCTTACAAGACAAAACTCAATAAATTCTGTTTTTTATTAAAAAAAAAAACAAACTCTCTTCTCTCAAACTAAAGAAATTGACTTTATTAAATTTATAGAAATGTGTTTATCAAATTTGTAGAAATGCATATAATTCAGTTAATTAATCACAATAGATAAATAAATAAATATGCCTATATATATATATATATATATATATATAGAGGGGGAGAGAGAGAGAAGGAGAGAGAGAGAGAGAGAGAGAGAGTGTGTGTGTGTGTGTGTGTGTGTGTGTGTGTGTTTATATATATATATATATATATATATATATATATATATATATATATATATCGGCTTAGTCTATGCGTCTATGCCTTTGTTTATGTCCGCATACCCGTTTATGTAACTCTGAGCATAATTAATTGAGAATGCAGACAAGTTTCTTGTAACTAATTGTTTTTGAGAGTTCAAAAATGGACATTACACAGAGGAAAAATTAACAATGAAAAATAGAATTATTCAACATACTTATTATTCAATAGAATCATTATTCAATAGAATTATTCAATATAATTATAATTCAATGTAAGTATTATTCAATAGAATTATTCAATAGAATTATTTAAAATAATTATTCAGTAGAATAGGACCCATAAAAGTAAACATTATGTTCAATCTTTTTATGTCTTTCTTTTATTTATTTATATTCCATCACAAACATTACAAAGTTATATTGTTGTTTTGATGCGTTACAAAACTTGGATCCCACTGCCCCAAAAAACAATGGTCACTAATATATTTGACAATAATGGTATTGTCTTTAATTGGAATCATTTTGAGATGAGGCTTCTGAATCTGAGAATTAATTTTTATTTATTGCGGACTTTTTTGTCCTTATCTTGGTAGTTTTTGTGTTGTTTCTTCTTTCACTACGTTTCGGCCAAATTAATTACGGTATTTTAATGCATTTATATGTTTTTTTGTGGATGCATGGTACGAGTAATAGTCGTCGTCATAGAAAATTGAATCGTTTATCCTAGTACAAATACTGAACGACACTGTTTTCGTTTCACTTCGAGCTGAAACCCTTCTAAAAAGCCATTTATCTATCTTTCGTACATAACTATGAGTTGATAGTAGGGTAGACTGGATTCTTTAACCTCTTGAAAGATAACCGGTTCAGGAAAAGGAAAAGTAAAAAAAAAAAAGGTTTCTAGCGTTATATCATGCCCGTGGGGTTAAGCTTGTGAAAACACATAACAATCATTGAAGACACAATTTTTTAAGATTGAAAACATTTCAATTCATTGGAAAAAACAAAAATCAATAAATGTTTTTATCCTTCAATAAATTTTTTCATAGAGGAAAGAGGCTTTAAAAACCGAAATAATATTTCTGCTTGGACGTATTGTAAAAAATTGTACGTTAACTTTGTTCCTCTATGAACAAGTAGTCATTGGCAAATTTTATCTTGCAAGATAAAAGTGTGTATCAGAGAAAGTAGAAAACAAAATGTCAAAACAAGATATAATGCCATCATTTTATATTGCAAGTACAACCAGACCCCTCCACATCAGAATTAAAGAACACTTCAACACGTGTGCATCCTTATTCCATAAACTTTTAATTAAATGCAAAAATAATGATAATAAATTTTCCATTAAAATAGAAGCAATGGTTTGTAATGTTGGTAATCTCAGAATTGAAGAGGCTTTATCAATTGCTAAATTACATCCTCAAATTAACAGTAGGTTAGAATTAAATGCATAATGTTTCATTAATTAATATGCACATTTTAAATACATATTTAAGTTTTAATATAAAATAAAATGAAAATAAAATAAAAATAAAGTAAAAAAATTAAAATAAAATTGACTTGGACAACTGATGTCACGTCTATTCCGCAAAGCGTTTAAATACCCCACGTAGCATTGTGGTATCAACATCCAACATGGCGTTCTAACACCCCACGTGTCACCATGTATACAACGTTCAAAAAAATCTAACATTCAACATCGTGATCATTTATAAAAAAAAAAATCTCCGATGATGAACTTTTACTTCGAAATTAATTAGACTCAATTAATTATTATTTTGCATTGCAATAGCCATGTAAATTAATGCAATACTATAAAATAAAATAATTTGTGCAACTCTTCAAGCAAATTACAAAATCAATGCTTTTTTTTTTCGTTTTTTTTTCTTTGGGCTGACATTCAGCGATACTCATATGTTCTGATAAAAGATGAACAGAGATGTTTTTTTCAGAAAAAAGTTTTTTTCAGATTATTTACTAACTATTTCTGAATAACATTTATGAACCATTTCTGAGGTTTATTTTAACATTTACAAACTATTTATATAAATCAGGAGTGTGGTACACTTAAGGTAAGGATTATCTACCAAACTGAGTTCAGATATTTGACATGACTGTTTGGGTTTTAATTCAAGCTGTTGCCCATGGGAAACACAAGGATCCGTCTTTTCTCCAAGTTATAGGTAAGTATTGGGGCAGAATTTATTCAATAACAGTGTAACCAGTCTGAGAGAAGAAACATCCCTTCATTCAAATCTGATGAGTGTTTTTTTTTTCCAGAGAATCCACACCACATTTTAACATAATGCTTTAATAATCGGCTCATGCACACTGATGAAACAGCAACAGGGTTTAAACTTGAGTCGATTCATCGAATAACAAAAGGTCTGTTCGAAAATAATCTGTGCTATTTCTTAATTTCTATTGCGGTAAAAGTATAGGAAATAGCCATTATTTCCTCCAAACTTTGCTCATAGTCATCGCATCACATTACGCACGACTAATTTTGTTCATAGATGATAGAAGTTATTCCTTATTTGCTGCTGTTGTAAATGTATGAAAAATCTTCCTTATCCCCGCTAAAGGGAGTTTCCGTATAATGTACAATGACATTTTAAAATGTATATATTTCCTGTGTAAAGATCTATTAAATTACGCATTCAAATAAGGTTGAAATAAACCAACATATCAATTATAATTGTTCTTTGCCGCTGGAACACTTATTTCCTCGTAGCTCACCCACTCGAAAAGACAGGGCTCATCTACCAACGCATCTTCTTTTATTAGGAATCACAGAATACTCAGCTAACACCTTTGCCTCTTGTTTGCCCTATCGTCCATGTAGGTTCAGCTACCACTTATATGACCAACCAAGTTAGGTGACCAAGTCATGTCCTTATCAACGGCTGCTTTCACTTCCGGGTGTTAAGTCAAGTGTTGTTTTCTTTTTTTTTTTTAAATATTTTTCACCAACTCTACCAGACGATATGATAAATTTTGCAAACTTGTGTTCCTTAGTGCTGCTGATAATTTTCTTTTTATTTATTCGTACCGCCGCACCAGTCTCTTAACTCTTTACACATTTTCAAAAATATTTCCACTGTTGATATAGTAATACAAAAAAGCATGTGTGACTGATGAGGATATAAGTTTTTTTCTTAAATTCACCCTTAAAAACAATTGTTCATATGGAGCGGTTTAATGCGTTTTTCACTTATTTAGTCTCTGAAATTAGAGGTAAACACAAATTTAACACCAATAACAAAATGTAATCAAAGATTAGAGTTGAAATTCTTGACGAGTCTGCCAGTAGATTATCTAATACAAAAACTCTCGGAAAGACACGAATCAAAATATTTTTCCATATATATATATATATATATAACTATTTTGTCCACGGCTATGTCAGTCAAGAGCGATTTTTTCGATTTTATTTTTTCAAGATCCATGTGATTCAAAATCCATTTGAGAGGGCAATGTAAAATAACAATAAAAAATATAATAATAGAAACAAGAAAATAAATCTAAAATTTATAAATATAGTTGATTTTAAAGGTTTTTCTTCTATAGGATATATATATATATATATATATATATATATATATATATATATATATATAAGACACACAGTGTTTTCTTAACTTGATACAGAAAAACAGGGAAATAATCACCGATTTCCAAAACTGAGTAGAGATGTCCCAATAATTTTTTTCAGGTCACGAATATCGTGTTACACCTAGCATACTGGATAAATTGTTGAACATTTGAAATTTGTTTTTCTTCAAATTGCCGGCTTTTTTCCTAGAATGTCTTATCACTTCATATCCAAGTACAATTCGCTTACAATGCTACGTATCCACTTTTCAATCGTATAATATTTTGATACCTACGGTGAATGTGATTTTTTTTTTATTGATCAGAAGGTAGTAAGAACAGCTTCGTAATTTGAAGCAATTCAATGATTTTGGCATTGATTCAACCGCAATGTGGAGATCGAATCTTCATTTCGTAAGGAAAGTGGAAACATTTGATTAATGTTCCAAAACGGAGATCGATTATATATGACGAGGACATATTAACTAGTCAATTAAGCGTGATTGATTGGCAAATAGTGACAAATAAAAGAGGAATAAAATCGAATGGATTTTTTTTAAAATGTCAAATCTTGATTAACAACATATTTGGTCAAACGGTTCCTTGATTTGCTGTGACTCGATTTAATAACACCGTGCTCTGGAGAAAAGAAATAAACAATTATTGAATTTCTTCAACCGAAATTATAAAAATGTAACCGCATAAAATGAGTACACTCTCTAGAGTTTTTTGTATTAGACAGATTGGATATGCTGTTTTTACAAAAAGGATTCAAGTGTTTTATATGTTGGTAATAAGTATCTCTTTATAATATCTATCCAACTTATAAAATATGTCATTCAAACTTGTAAAGTTAAGGTGTCTTTTGTTTGAAAAATATTTTATTAATAACTCATACATATACATACATATATATATATATATATATATATATATATATATATATATATATATATATGTATATATATGTGTGTGTTTATGCATGTATGTACATATATATATGAGTTATTAATAAAAATATTTTTCATATATATATATATATATATATAATTTATTGATAATATGTATATATACATATTATTATTATAAATAACTTATATATATATATATATATATATATATATATATATAAGATAAGGGTGTTCATTCGAATGGAGAGCCAACATTTGATAGTTTAGTATCATATCCTTGAGCGCGATGGTGGGGTTATACATAAGCTGAGGACCAGTTGACATATTTTACACCTCTGCCGACTTGTCTAGTAATTTATAGAATACTTTATATATACATATATATATATATATATATATATATATATATATATATAGTATATATATATATATATATAAAGTTAATAATTATATCTTTCCTTGTTTTAAAGAAACTTCCTGAGAAAGTTTTACATAGTATACTGGGGTTTTATTTTCTTTTTACATGCTTCTACTGTAGATTTTGGTTATCATCATGATCATCATCATCATGTCGTGCCACCGGCGTGTGTCTAACTGAAACTCCCTCCACCCGCCACTATCATCCAGCGTTTACGGTAGGTCTTCAAGGCTACAACGTGCATCTCCACAGAGCTGTTGTTTGTAGGTTCTAATTGACCGTCCTGACTTTGCTCATCCATGTTACTAATGAGTAATACGTTTTGGCTCTATATATTTTATTCTAGATATTAGAAAATGTTAGTGTCTCTTAAGGAAGAAAGTAAACATTTATCAAACTATACTATCTAGGAACACACAGACATACACACACAGGTTCGCGCGCACACACACACACACACACACCTATATATATATATATATATATCATCATCATCATCATCATATCGTGCTGGCAGCACGGATATCCCTGACCCTCTCTCGCCACTCCTCCCTATCGTTCATCGCCCTAGGTAGGTCTTCAGGACAACATCCTGTATCCTCACATAGCTGCTGAATGTACGTTCGAGCTGGTCGTCCTACTTTTGCGAGGCCATGTGTGGGGATCCACAAGAGTACATCTCTTATGAGTTCATCTCTGCTTCTCCAGCAGTGTCCTGCATGTCTGGTTCGTCTAACTTGAATAGTTTTCGTGATAGGGGGCAGGTGGCCGTACAGTTGGTGTCTTGTGGGGTGTTGCTGCCAGGACTTGTTCAGGATTGCACGCAGCATTCTTGTGTAATTGCCATCTAGTTTCTTCTCCAGCCGTTTTGTTAGCGTCCATGTAGCGCATCCATATAGCAGTATCGATGTGACCGTTGCCTGGAAGAATGCTGAGTAATACTTATTGTCAATCGATCATATGTGATCGTGTCGTGAGGTTATGTTAATCTATCTATACGTTAAGTGTTTTTGATGTTATTTTGTAATATAATTTCTTAGGCTTAATTGTTTAAAAGGCACCATGAATCCTGATTGTCAATTATATATCAAATATGAAGACCTGTAAACGATATAAATATTGAATAAATCGAATGACTTTGACTACAGCTTTATGAAAAATATTACTCATTCAGATTTTGCAGACAAAATGTTGCAATGCATTTATGGTTTACTTTAGGTTCGTTTTGAGATCGTTTTATACAAACTTAACTTACATATATATGTATTTCTCATTCTGTCTCTGTCTCTGTTTGTCTCTCTGTCTTTCTCTCTCTCTCTCTCTCTGTGTGTCTCTGTCTCTTTATATATATATATATATATATATATATATATATATATATATATATATATATATATATATTTGATTAGTATTTGGATAAAGTGCAAAAATAACTTTTTATCTAATCGAACCAGATTACATTTGATTGTACAAATGTAAATGGTTTCAACTAGTGTTATCCAACATTAATTATTGTATGAAAGATTAATCATTTGTTCGTATAAGAGAAAAAAAATCACAATTAGGTATATTTATACTTTTATGCAAGTCGCGTTAACTTTAAAATATTCTTTTCACGTATCTGTTTAAGTTGAGATTTGCAATGTGTTCAGTCTCACAATTCATTCATTAAACACTATCAGCTCATACAGAGATTCAGTGGATATTTGGGCATTGTTGTATTTGTGGCTTAATTCATTTGTCAATTCATTATTTTTGGTGGTTTTATTCTGTCGAGATTTTTTCTGGCGTTTGTTTGAGTGTGTTTTTGTTTTCATTTTTCACTTTATTATTGACTTGTTTTCTTTCAAGTTTTAACAATATGTTTTACAATATTCCCTTACATAAATACAGATATGTGGGTAATATTAGATTATCAGACAATACAAAATTTAGGATTATGTTTATTTTTCTACTTTAACTTTTTAAAGGTGTGTCTATGAAGGATCTTCGTGGACTGATTGATAGTCTACATGATCATAGTTTTGTAGGAGATCCACATTTTGGTGGAATGGTTTGTGTTTGAGCGACTGATTTTTTGTATTTGTTGATCATATGTACAGAATCAATATTAAAGTAGATGTTTGTGCTGTGACGTTGGTATTTGTTTGAGGTTCCTTCTGTTTAATTTGTGGTTTAGTTTTATAGTTTTGGACTGATTGTAATTTTCTTTAAGTGTTCCTGAAACTGCCAATCATCTGGACTCAGTCTTGTTCTTAAATGTGAAATTTGCTTTTATTTCCAAGTGTTTTTCTTGTTGACGTTGGACCTGACCTTTATGCAACAATGGTGTATGCCTCTTACTAATCTTAGATATATATATAGCGCAAGGCTAGAAATATGGGGCGCCCACTGAAAATCGAACTGTCAGCCAATCTAGCTTGCTAACCATTACACCACGTGAGGTAGCTGTATGTCTTTATTTTCATAATGGATTCCTCCGTTCTTCTTGCTTCAAAGAATGTTCTTCCCCTTTTTTCCTTACATATGATAAAATCAGGTTATATCTAATTTAAAATAAGCTCTCATTGTCTTAAATAAAAATTAAAACCGCCCTTTTTAAATATCGACTTACTTGACAAAAATAGTACCAAAAATATTGTTCCAGTAGATGTAGGCCTTATAATTTAATATTACCCATATACCTTTCTTGATATACGGAAATAATGTTAATGTCAATAAACATATTCGTCAAAAAACAGTTAATTATTTTCAGTTTTGAAAAATATTTTAAGATATCTTTAAAAATATTCACCATGTGCACAACAAGGTAAATTGTACAAGAGAATTAAACAGGCTCCCTTATTATATAAATTCAAAAAAAATCTATGACAAAAACTTTCAATTAAAAAATATCCTTTACAATATAAATTTTCTAAACGCATCCACATAACGTTAAGACATGTTCATATATAAGAGATTGAACAAATTTATCAATATATTCTTTACGATTTCAAAACGTTTTTATTCGTGTTTGTCAATGTAATCATTATGGTGAGCAAAACGTAATATAAAAGAAATAGATTTAACGCTATATATATATATATATATAAAATTAGAAAAAATCTTGAAACATTATATTTGCTTTTAAAATTCTTTTTCTGTCTTATATATATATATATATATATATATATATATATATCATCATCATAATAATAATCATGTCGTGCTGGTAGCACGGACATTCCTGACCTTCTCTCGCCACTTTTCCTTATCGTTCATCGCCTCGGGCAGGTCTTCTGGACTTCATTCCGTATCCTCACATAGTTGCTGAATGTATGTTCGTATTGGTCGTCCTGCCTTTGCTCGGCCATGTGTGGGGGTCCATAAGAGTACATCATTATGTGTTCGTCCCTGCTTCTCCAGCAGTGTTTTGCATGTCTGGTTCGTCTAAATTGAATAATTTTTGTGATAGGAGGCAGGTGGCTGAACAGTTGGTGTCTTGTGGGGTGTTGCCGCCAGGACTTGTTCAAGATAGCTCGCACTGTGAACAATTACATTTTCAAGAAGCTATGGCAAAAAATACATGTAAATTTCATTATCTAAGTTTTTCGTTCAATAAGAAACAATTGCATTTAATCACTATAATGGATACATTAATTTTTGCTTCATTCTTCAGCGGAAACAGTTAATTTCTAATTTGAAGCAAACATTTTCAACAATCTGCTTTTCAAATCTAGGGATAACTCTTAGTTGATCCGAATTAAGACAAGATTACCTGAATTGACGTTTCTTCCACTGTTTTTATCACTCTATGGCACTCAAAATCACATTCATAAAATCTGCAATGAAAATCAGTTTGACAGTGATTCCTTAGATGAATTTGCTCACCGGGGCATCAAGACAACTGCATCATGGAATCGGTTTGAATTACCTTGGAAATAATGCCAAACTCCTGACAGCTGTCACAGATAGATAAATCCATATTTCCCTCTCCCATCTTTTCATCACTATTGAGCGCTGAATACAATTATTAAGAAAATGCAACATGACTAAAATGCAGGTCAGTCTATCTAAAAGCTCTTCGTTGATCGCTTTTAGCGCAGTGTCTTTCAACCAGTCAACAAGTAATCATCTTGGCGTTAACGACGAAAGACGCGTCTCTATACCTGAACTCACGCCAAATTTTGAACAATTGTGTTATGATGTCATGAGTTTTTAGCAACAATCAATGGCCTTTATATCCGTTTCTCTTCAACTTCCCTCGCCTGGTTTATCTTTTAAAAAGTACTTAAATAGACCTTTGTTTGTATAGTACGCTTGTTTTTCCGTGTCAACTTTTCAGTTTTAGTAATTTATTTCTATTGTATTTATCTGTGTTCTACTTTTCTATCACGCCTATTGTACTTTCATTCACTGTAATGCTTTATCTTCTTTCGTTTTTAAGCAGATTGCAGACAGGATTTTTCTTCAATATTTTCATTTGGACAGTAATTTGTGATACAACGGGACAGACTGCCTGTGGATTACATTATATATATATATATATATATATATATATATATATATATATATATATATATATATAAGATAGAAAAAAGTAAATAAAAGACCAGCACAGTACCGTTATTGGGCTTTAATTTCATTTTAAAAATTTTAGGGAATACATATTGAAAACTTTATGAAATAAACTTTCAACATTACTCACTTCTTTACGGATTCTAAAGATTAAAGTAGTGTTTTAAGCTCTTCGTGAATCAATGTGCGTAGGGCATTCAATAAGTTTCCAGACTTTTTTGTACATGCATTTAAAATTGTCGTAGACTCTTGAAAATTCAGTATGTTTTTGCTATATATCTTATGAGATGACTGACCAATTTTTATGATTTCAGTTTCAAATCAACAGCTACTGCAGCAATTGGAATGCACCCTATTAAAGCCTGTTTTTACAGCTGATGAATTTCAAAAATGCAATCTGGACGTAAGGGCCCTTCAGAAGAACGATATGCAATAAAATTCTGTTAATAAACTTGGAAAAATGTCATAGAAAAGTATAGAATCCTTCAGACTGCTTTTCGACCATTTCGCATGAATCAAGCATCAGTTTTTGAGTGGCATAAGAGATGCAAAGAAGGCATGGGGTGTGAGAACGATGATGAAAGATGCGGGAGGAATAAGGAAGTCAGAACACCAGAATTGATTGGCCAAAGTGTTAGAGTTAGGGTTACTATAATGAGGTTTTAAGGGAGTTCAGGAAGAGATTCCGCCGGAAGAGACCAGCACTCTTCAAATCGGGTCAGTGGCATTTCCACCAGAACAATGCACTAGTCTACAACTCCATCCTTGTCACAGACTATTTGACCGAGATGAGCATCAAGACAGTTCCTCAGCCTCACTATAGTCGAGACCTTGCTCCTTGTGACTTTTGCTTATTTCCTATGCTCAGAGGCTGTCGTTATGAGACAAGTGAGGAGATGAAAGAGGCTGCGACGAAGGTCATTGACACACTCACACAAGAGGACCTTCCAGAAGTTGTTGAAACGTTACAACAAGTGCATTGCAGCCGGAGGATATTACTTCGAAGGGGAATAGATTTTCATGTGTGTACTATCAATAAAAGTGTCCATACGAAAAAAAAATCTGGAAACTTATTTAATGATCCTCGTATGTATGTCTATTTTGATTGGTTTTGCTTGGTTTCTTCATTCAACTCATATTTAAAAAATATCGGGGATTAATACCTTTCTCAAACATATTAGTCCGAAAGTCAATCTAAGAGGTTTGCAAAGATTTGAGCTCGCTATGATATCGCAGAAAAATGCGTTAACGAATACACAGTCGGTGTTTTATACCACTGAATTAATGAAAGATACATCTCTCTTTATATACATCTCTTCGAAAGGTGTCTAAACTAACTTTGAGAGAGAGACAAAGACAAACGGAGAAGGAGACGAAGGGCTATATTGACCCTTTCTTTTTAATCGCGCAGGACCACACTCAGATTCAAGGCCGCGTGTCTTCTTTGACGAGACATGCTCAAATGTCTTTGTCAAGGGGCCACTCAGTCCCCTCTGGCCACTGTGATTTTCCAAGACTCAAGACTGCTTACTGGTGACTGATGTCTGCTCTGGGCTATCAAACATTTTTGAGTGGTTCCCGGGAGCCACTCTCTGTGACTGTCTGAATCTCTTCTGGTTGCAAGACTGAGACTGACCGTTACTGCTATGGGTACCAGTGTATATATATAATTTCCTAACACATATGTATTTCTAGTTCAATTCACGTGAGCTACTGACACCTACGCATCGCTGCCTTCCTGTTTAGTCACGTGCATCCTGCAATCACTTTGTTTACACAGCTGGATCGTCCAGGTATGTCACGGGTCAATGATCCTCTTTTGAAAAAATTACTTATCTCTTACATTACTGGGTGTGCTTTAGCACCACCGTCATCATTGCTACCATAATCAACATCATCGTGTGGGTGTTCTCGTTGTGTAATGGTTAAAGCAATGGGCTGCCGAATCGTAGTATTCGAGTTCGATATCTAGTCACACTATTACGTTCACCTTTGGACAAATACCCATGGGAAAGGTATGAACCACCTTATCTTCCTAGCTATAGTTTAAATAGTACTTCTCCTGTCTTTCTAGAATGGTGGATTTGGCATTAAATAACCCGATAAGGTTGATATGTCATTAAACAACAAGTATCATCGTGTTGAAGAGTTAGATGAATGCATCATTATCCTAACCGCCACCACCACCATCACCACAAAAATCACAGTCAACACTATCAGCATGATTACCATTATTATCATCATCAACATCATTACAATTACCACTTCTGTCATCATGATCATCACCACGATCAATAATCCTCATCACTACCAGCATCATCCGTGTTTTCCAGACTTCTGAAGAAATGAGTAAAGACATTGATTTAGTTGTACGAGACATTATCAGTTAGTTAAGAGCCATTTTTTAAAACACTATCTAGAGCACACGTATACCGAGAAAATGTTCATACAATCACATACATTCATACATGTGGTGAATTTTATTATAGTTTATCAATCTGTCTTCCTCACATAGTAAGTAGTTCTGAGGATATAGCTACATATATTTTGATTCGTTTAACTTTTAATTTTTGGTCTAAATTTGATCAATCTGAGGGTAAGTAAAAATTAAAAAGAATTATACTTTTATGGATTCATTTTATCTATGTTCATGTTTTTCTTGATAGAATTATAAGTTTTATTGCAGTTGTTTTTTTCTATTCACCATAAGATTTTATAGGAATACTTTTACTACAGCCTGAGAAAAGACGAACGTGTATGTGAATATGACTGATTCCAAGTATAGAACATGGCTTGGGTCAGTCGAATAGGAAGAAATCATCATCATCATCAGCAGCAGCAGCAGCAGCAGCACGAAATTACATGATTCGCTATCTCTAACGTGGATGATTTCTGCAATCTGATTGTGATGCTCCAGTAATTCTGGAGCATTGGGGAATGCGGAATATCCCTTCCCTGCCATCGCTCTCAGGTCCACTAGGGCCCAAAGTGGTAGCACCTGATAGGGTCCTATCTATGGGTTGAATAGAAGTAAACTGTGTAAACTGAATTGTTAGAAATAAAACTGTTTTGACATTTAACAACGTGTACGTAAAAAATACTTATACCAAACTGAATATTTTGAAATAAAACTGTTCATATGTAGAAAAATAAGTCTGGCACCTAATAACCTACTCTTTTGACATTTAACAGTGTTTACGTAAGAAAATACTTATACTAAACTGAATAGTTAAAAATAAAACTGTTCATATGTATAAAAATGAATTTGGCACCTAAAAACCTGCAATAGTTGATATGCCATAAAACCACACCACACCAAACCAAACCAAACCAAGCCAAAGCAGTAATGACGGAGCAAAAGACTGGCAAAATCTCGTTTTATTTTATCGAATAGTTCACACTTCTATATGTTCAATAACCTGTTTCAAGTAGTGTACACCTTCGCCAGACGTCGGCCAGTTACCCAGAGAAGAGATCGTTCCTTCTCTTTTATATCGCATGAAATCTGTTTTATTTGCGTTCATGTAAAGGTTAATGCCTCCTGTTGCTTTCTCTTGGAAAGTCAGCAGGGATCCGGTTTGGACAGGTGTATTTGCAGGAAACTCTTGATCATTTGCATAATCTGCACCTCTTATATTTTCCACAGGATATTGTCTGTTTTATTTTTCTCTTTTTCGTGTATGAATTCCTTATCTTTTATTTGATTTATCGACGTTAGAAATTCGTAATCTTGGCTGATTATAAACAAATATGGTGCTAATGTATATATCTTCCAAATTCAAGTTACAATATCGAAGAAACCCCTGTCTCCATCATATGTGTGAACAATTGCTTTTGTTTTTTTTTATAAAGTGTATTTTTTGTTTGGAAAAGTTTCTGCGGGTAGACAATATGTTAATAGTATCTGCTCCATACTCGATCGGGGTACAGAATCACATACCTTGGGGAAATCTTCGGACATTAGCATTGGTTTGAGACATTTTTCATGTACTACTTCGATGATTTGATGGATGGTCAGAATCTGTTAAGTTGTCGATCGATTTCTTCAAAAACAACCTGATTTTTTTTATTAAGATTGGCTGTGAAGCTGAAGATTATATATCTTAACAGCTATAGCAGTAAAAGTTATGCCTTATTGATTATGAGTTCCTTGACTGTGAAGGGCGGGGTTAAACTAGCCCTCAAACTAGGACAGTTTACAAAGGAAGAAATTGACGTCATACTGAAAAAAAAACAAACTTAAAAGCCGAAAAAGATGCAGGCCTTTTCGAAATACCGCCTGATATATGGAAGACAACGAAATTTGATAAATGCCCTGCTTCTCAATAGTATCCGACCTGAAGTCTAGAATATTCTAGGAAAAAATCACAACGGCTTTAGGAGAAATCGATCCACAACTTCCTTGATTCTTATAATCTTTTGGATCACTGGTGGAGTACCTGCAATAAATCTAAAGGTAACGGTATTGTTCATAGATTTCTCTCATGTCATGCACATAAGAAAAATAGCACTACGATTACTCTCATATTGTTTTCCGAAAGAAACTGGAACAGTTATAAAGATGGTTTATAAAAACACGAAAGCAATGATTCACTCACACGATGATGTCACTAAGTTAATCGAAATTGTCACTGTAGTCTTTCTAGAAGATACATCAGCACTATATATATATATATATATATATATATATATATATATATATATATATATATATATATATATGCCTTAACTCCGTTCTTCAAACGTCAATAGATTTAACAGGAGAAAATTATTACATATGAAAAATTAAACGAAGTAGAAGACATCAGCAGAAACTATAACAGACGTAGACTACAAAGATGATCGGGCACTTCTCACAAACATTTCTCTAAACCCAAACACTGCTGCATATCTAGGACAAACAGTAGATTGTTTTGGTCTCTATGAGTTTATGTAATTAAATAACGAGAAACCATCTCCAATTTCAAGGACAAACCTCTGAAATTAGTAGACCGGCTCATATTCCACGACAGCAATATCTTACTATTATATCACTGAAATTGATACAACCTGTGCATGGGGAAGTCATAGATTATTAGAGACGTTATCATTGATAATATGTGAATGGAACATGTCATGTCGAGAATTGGTCTCTATGATAATATAAACGGGATTTGTTACAAGCTGTGGTTAAGTTAGCTCTACTCTATACGATGTACTTCGTGGACGTGAACAGAACGCAAGGTGGAAAAGCTGAATACGACTACACAAAAAAGATACGTGCTAGTCTGAAAACAATCAGGAAGCAATGCCAGAAAAAAATAGCTGCTTCACGACCACTTACCTCCCATCTTACAAATGAAAAAGAAAGAATAGCACATAAATGAGGTTCCCATGGTGTAATGGCTATCGGCGACAATAATTCAAATCGTACACGAGACTGATTGTATTTCACATAGCACTAATACCCTTGGGAAAGGTATGAATCCAATTGTTCTCTCTTCATCTATAGCTAAATACTAGGGCAGACTTGGTTCTCCAGCCTTGGTGAGGCAACTAGTCTAGGAGAAGGCAAACTCTGAATTCAAACCTGTAAAACTCCGCTTAAAACATTGACCTTGTGTCATATCCTGCCAGAGCAGAGGGCTTGGTAAATATGATAAGTGACGCTGTCTTATAGACTCCAACATATGGACACGTCAGTGTTCCCTTAGATGTAAGGATTTACTTACATTACCTCTGGAATGCTATTGAATATGGCCTGGGAGAACTGTCAAGAATGATGAACAATAGGGACGGATGGCGAGAGAATTTCTGGTAATTCCCCACTAGCAGCTCAACTTGATGATGATGATGACGATGATAATACTTTCAAGCTAATTTTCTTGGTAAAGGTAATGGTTATTCTGTTCTGCAATGGCATAATAATTTGACATTACGTTTTCTTTAGTCTATAATAGATCTCTAGTCTAGTAGAAATAAAACGCTGAATTAAAACCACCTTTACTCTGCTTTAACGTTTACTTAGAATCATATCCTGCTTGTATTAAGTGATCAGATACATACATACATACATACATTAGAGATGTTGTTGGTGTAATGATTATCGTCTCAGGAAATGAATACGCTGATACGAGTTCGAATCCAAGAAGAGGCTGATAGCATTTCACATAGCACAGATGCTCTTAGGAAAGGAATGAATCCAATTATTCTCCTTCAATCTATTGGTAAATGGTAGAGTAGAGTGGGTTGTTTAGCCTTTGCTAGGTAACCAGTCTAGGAGAAGGAAAAGTCAGAATTAAAACCTGTTAAACTCCGTTTAAAATTGATCTTATTTCACATCCTGATCGTGTGGAGGGGTTCGTACGCATAGACATGCATATATTATTTATCCCTCTACCATTTCCTGCATTATCAATGCGTTGCGTGATGGATATTAATTGAATAAATTAATTATGAGGTTATTTGATGAATTACCCTGGAATGAAATTATTCTCCAAAATTTTGTCTCCTTCAATTTCATTACAAATCGAGATATC
Organism: Sepioteuthis lessoniana; assembly: GCA_963585895.1. Lineage (NCBI taxonomy): Eukaryota > Metazoa > Mollusca > Cephalopoda > Myopsida > Loliginidae > Sepioteuthis > Sepioteuthis lessoniana. Next base: position 58,116 of record CAUZXS010001413.1, on the reverse strand, counting down.
CGTAAATCGTATCGAATTCTACTTTAGATCATCCCCCCCGGTTAACACTTCTTTTAAAAGCGACGGAGGAAAAACGATATTTCTATGTTATCATTCTGAGTAAATGGGGAAATTATTATTTTTTCAATGTTAGCGAAGATAATACAGTAAAACTTTGAGTTCAGAATTAAGTTAATAGGTATACTTTTAGTATTTATCAATACCCTTATGCGAAAATGAATTTTTTTTTGCGAAATACTTTAAGATTTTTTTAGTCTGCTTTCGTTTGTATATAATTTAATCATATCAGTTAATCCTAAATTTTTAGCTCTCTCTCTCTCTCTCTCTCTCTCTCTCTCTCTCTCTCTTTCTCTCTCTCTCTTTCACACACGCACACACACACACACATACACACACACACACACACCTATAATTACATACATACACGCATATTATCTTACTTATCACCTTTCTGAAAATAGCGCCATAAAACAACATTTAATTTTAACAACAGCAGCAACCGACTTATTCTTCCGATGCAAGGAAGATTCTCACAGATAATACAATAATTGTATAAAAAAAATAATAAAAAAAAAAAACGATTACAAAGCCTATAAGTAATATGCATAAAGAATAAAAAACAAACAAACATGAATAAATTGCATTTAACTCAGTCACCTACGTTTTAAATATTTTTAATAGCTAAAAATCACTAACTATATTAGAACATCCTTTTCCAGTCAAACGTTTTAAAACAGAACGCTGGAAAACGTTCTAACCGACAACTTCAAAACAAAACGCTGAAAAAATTATTAAAACAATAAAAACTCAACAGTCGATTAAAATTACCCCTGATGACGGCCAAATGTATGATCGCAAGCACTTGGCCAGAACATATGACACAGTTCTTTTACCATCTAGATCCCGACAATAGAAAATAACACGGAGTCTTGAAAAAGTAAGATTAAAAGTAATAAACAATATTCAATCGTCTTTAATAAAACTTTCTTGAATATATATATATATATATATATATATATATATATATGTGTGTGTGTGTGTGTGTGTGTGTGTGTACTGAAATCACATCATTGCATTTTAAAGAAGTTAAAGTTTTGATTTGTAAGCATAATAGGTGAGTGTAGTATAGTGGGCCAGAATCTCAATAAATATCATGGCGATGAGATATGTTATATTGTAATAAATATAGAGTATTATGAAATGTTAATTTTTTTATGCTGGAATAAAATTTGGGTGAGATTGCAATAATAATTTGTGTTAGTTATGATACGTTAATGATATATATATATATATATATATATATATATATATATATATATATATATATATATATATATATATTGTCATCCACAGAGAGACTGTTTCGTTCTTTCTGCACTCTTGGACGCTTGAAACCGGGATCGAAACCCATCCAAATTAACGTTAGACTTAGTATCAGACCGCTCGGCCAACAAGCGTACCATGTTGGCTAAGGGAATTATAAGGTCTTTATGTAGCAACAGCAGCAGCGGTGTCCGTTTGCTTACATGTTCATACCCTATCGGCTACCAGATTGCTCAGTTCTTTCGAAGAGCTTTGCATTATGCGAGCGGCAACCGAAAATTTCTTCGCCTGAGGGATCAGCCCCTATGGGGGAGCGTATTCGCAGACAAAACAATCAATTTGCATTCTACAAGTTTCACAAACGATGAAAAGATGACAACAAACAACGCGATGCAAATATACAAAAAAGCAAATGAGATCACAATGGACAAAATAAATATGGAAGCCAAAGACATAGACCACAAAATAAACTTTTGAGCTGAGAAGCAAGCCTTTATAGCAATCTAAGATCACAAACCGAATTTCCAAACCAATCCATCATATCGTTTGATTACCCCACCAAAAAAAATCCAACATTCGAAGAATTAGTAAGCATATACTGGATAATATAAACACGCAGCTCAAGTATAAACGACACCTCAACCAGTGGAAGAACACCAAGGCCGTTTCCTACTAGTTCACTGCTATAACTAACAAAAATAATACAGCCTTCATCCGATTCAACATCACAGACTACGACTCCGCTATCACTGAATACATTCTTAAGAGAGCTGTGGAATTTGCAGCCCACCACATACCCGTCTCAGAAAATGATATCAGGATCATCAAGTACTGTCACAAATCACTCTTCTTTCATGACAACAAACCATGGATAACAAAACAAACTTAATAACCAACCGTTCGACGTAACTATGGGTAGCTTTGATGGGACATTGGTGTGCGAACTGGTCGGTGCCCTGATTATTTCTCAACAATCAAACATAATCAGAAATTTCGATATGGGACTATACAGAGACGAAGGTATATGCATCATTAGGAGGCAAAACGGAATTAAACTAGATAGCTCCAGGAAAAGGATACCCAACTCACTACAATTGCTGGGATTTAAAATTACCATATGCACAAATCTAAAAATAGTAAATTTCTTAGATGCAACACTAAACGTAGGAAAAGGCACATTTGAAACTTATAAAAAAAGAGAACGATACACGCATCTACATACACACTTATTCAAACCATCCATCTTCAATTATCAAACAAAACCAAAACCAGTTAGCAGCAGACTATCCGATAATTCTTCCAACATCGGCATTTTCACTAAATACAAACACATTTTCGACAACGCACTAAAAAACAGCGGTTATAGACAAACACTAGAATACAGACCTTTAAAAACAAACTTAAACACAGAAATAGAAATATAACTTTGTTCAACCCACCTTAAAATAAATGCGTAACACCAAACATCGGTAGGGACTTCCTAAATCTAATAAGCTAGCACTTTCCCAATCATATCCCACTAGCTAAACTCTTCAACAGAACAATATAATGGTCAGCTACAGTTGTACAAGTAACATGTCTCAAATCATAAAAAGCTATCACAAAAAGATCGAATCCATCAACAGCGCCACACACTCCAACAAAAAATGCAACTGTAGGGATAAACAAACATGCATCCTTCAAGAAAACTGCCTACTCAGTATACAGAGCCACTGTAAAAAAAAAAAAAAAAAAAAAAAACAACAGCTCAGTTAAGCAATACATTGGTGCAACGGAGTGTACCATGAAATTAAGTATAAATAACCACAAAATTTCCTTCGCCAACAGTAATTACTCAACGAACACTTATTCATCCATACATATATGGCACCATAAAGACATGGACATCTTACCCCCCATCATCTGGGACATAATAAACCTATCACCTGCTACAGCAAGACATCAAAAAATGTCTTTTTTGCCTCCACAAAAAAAAAAAAATTACCAATTATCACCGACCCATTACAAAACACCCTGTTAAACAAAAAATCCGAAATTCTATCCAAATGCAGATATAAGAGAAGCATCTACTCTCATATTTCGACCCATACACTTAACTCATCCATCTTACCTATACCATCTCCACCTCTAAAATTCCTCCACAATTAACCTTACAATACACCCGACACACCGTAAATACCACTCTCCTCCATTAAATCTTTATAACCGTCTTCTTGCATTTCCAAAACCTGTTATTATGTTAGCCATGTTTTCATGAGTGTCAGAAATAGGTATCCACACAGTATATTTAACATATCCGACATGCACGCGCTATTATATAATACAATAACATACAAGAATCATGATAACCCAACACAACTCCCCGTCTATTACCCTTACATTTCAGCCCCTATCAGGCTTACACGTCAAAACATATATTTATTTCCTTAATTATGCAATGATGATAATTTGATCAATAGTTAAATTCGTCAGCGAACACACTCATATACATACAAAAAAATGACATAGCTAACAAAAACAATTACTCCAACGTCTCAACACAATATATTCACTATATTCTTACGTACAGACAATCGTGGATTACAATGATATATACGCAATATATAATTAACACATCATAACTCATACAAATTATCATTGCAATCTAACACAAATATAATACAAGCATAAAATAATGATACTGCATAATACTCCATAGTATATTACAATGTAACATATCTCATTGTTTAATGGCATATCAATCTGTGTAGGTTATTGAATGCCAAATTTTTTCTCCTAGAATAACAGTAGTAGTACTATTTAACCGATAGCTGGTAGGATAAGGGGGTTCATACGTTTCCCAAGAGTATTTGCTTGAAAGTGAACGTAATAGCGCGATTGGAGTTCGAACTTGCGTACTACGATTCCGCAGTCCATCGCTTTAAACATTACACCACGAGGACACACCCCAATAACATTTCTCGTCAACATGATATTTATTGTGATTTCTTACCACCATACAACACTCGTCAATTGTGCTTACAAATCAAATCTTTATTTTCTTTGTAATGCAATGATTATAATTTGTACCTTAGTTTAAATAACCACCACACGCACGAATTTATTGAAAAAAAAAAAGAAATAAAAGAATTTTCTCTGTCAATCTGTCGCAGCTGTAGCAACGGACCACGTTACATACATCCAAAAGACAACCTCAAATTCATCGCATGGCACAAGTATCTCTATACATGCACATACTGAACAGCACTTATACGTTTACACACACACAAACACACGCACAAAGAGATGTACACAATTTGTAACCTTCTTTTAACTGAATTTTTGATTTCGTCATTATCTTTCGTTCTCTAACTGATGATTGTCGTTTTTATAAAATGTCATGAAACCTGAGGTCGCAGACAAGCTTCCAAGCTATTAGATATATATATATAAATCGATCTATAATTTCTTATTATTATTATATATATATATATATATATATATATATATATATATATATATAGTGTGTGTGTGTGTGTGTGTGTGTGTGTGAATTACTCTCATGAAACATATTTACTTATGTAGAAGCTTTTTATGTAAGTAAGTATATAAATATATATGTGTGTGTGTGTGTGTGTGTGTGTGTTATGTGCATGAGTGAGATGTGTGCTTATGTGCGTCTTCGAGTGTGTTCGTGTACGTAGTGGGTGGATGTGTGTGGATCAACATTAATGTATACTATTCAATCTATAAGTTTCCATATGTTCAGGGAGATTTAATTACCATTCCAAAAACGAATATGAATTATTTTGAATTTTTATCACTAGCATGTCTCGTCTCATGTCATCCAAACATATTGCATGACGTATTCCTCACATGTTTTCAGAGTAAAAAGATTTAAAATTAAATAATCCTGTTCATCTGATTTACACAGTGTGTTTGCATATATCAGTGTAGAACAACCAAAAAAAGAAAAGACTGGTAGATATAAGGTAGATACAATGCAGATATTTCTTGGCTAGCATCACAATGGAAGAGAGTAATTGTGTTCTGGGTGACTTTCAGTGGAAAAAATATCAACGAAATACTGTTTTTTTTTTTTTATTTATTAATGTTATTGTCGTCTTTGTTTTGTATACATATTTATATTCCTCTTCATTTCATTAGGTCGTCCATCGATGTCGATGCTGACGTCTTTGCTTTACTTCTAGAAAATTTCCTTCTATTTTATTGATTTGGAGTACATACATTATGCTTTGATGATTTAATTAAACTTGCAATGCATATCTTGTCAAAGAGGACAAAATGCACTGATTATTAAGTTGCAGAGGGGTAAAAAAAAAACCTACCCAAATATAAACTAAAATGGAATCCAGGTTATGGTACTTAGCAGAATCTTTTCCTGTGGCTCCAGATCTGTAGATATCGGGAATGTAGAAATTTCGTTGATTACCATGATTTCCTGATTTTCTCTGACCCGGAGTGGTATTACCAGTAATTGTATTATCAATGGTTCCAATAGATCTACTAACAAATAATTTTTATAGGATAAAACTGAATGCCATAAAAAAAAAAAAATTAAGACGCAACTCCTCAAAAAAGTAAATATGAATTATCACTGATTAAATATTTGTTTTAAAAACAGTCGTTAATATCTAGGAAGATGATTTCTTAGGCCAAACTTAGAAAAACAAGACATGTGTCAGGTTGTACTAGAAATGTCTACATCAGGATCTATGGGACTATATGCTTATATTCCTGCGTGTGCATGAGGAATAGAAAGAGATAGAGAGAGGTTATATATATATATATATATATATATATACACGTATGTAAGTGTGTGTGTGTGTGTGTGTGTGGTTAGGAAGTCGTCTTTCATTTCAGCATGTTTTATCAAATAATAAAGACAATTTTTGTCTGTATATTTTATTTATGTTCCTTTTAAGTATCCCGATAAGTGTCTTAGATTCAGGTTGGACATTGGTTGATGAATTTCCCAAAATTGTCTCGAGCGCATTCGGGCCCTTCCTAGGCCATAATCAGGGGTTGTACCAAAAACCTTACACTTATCATATACTACCAGAAATCAAAATAATCCAACCTAGTTATTCCTAATAATACTTCCCCATCTACTGAACTTCTTGATAGGACCAACGTTGTATATGTGTTTAAATGTCCTCTAGGAGACTATGTCACCCAAGAAGATAGTGCATATGTTGGTCTTATTTCTACAACTCTTTCCAGATGACTTTCAATGCACTTTAACGACTCTAGTTCTATATAATTACATCTTAAGACACATTGTATTCTTAAATCCAAGTTTCGAAAAAGTCTACTTGAAAACACCACCATCATCGCGACACGAAATTGATAAGCTAATTCCAACCAGAAATTAAGACACTTATCAGAAAACTTGAAAGGATGTTGAATAAATTATACGGACAAAATTTGTCTTTTATTTAATGAAACACACACACACACACACACATATATATATATATATACATATATATATATATATATATATGTATATATAAAAGTGTGTGTGTGTGTGTGTCTATATATATATATATATATATATATATAACGAGAGAGAGACAGGCAGACAGAGGGGACAGAGGGTTGGTGAGTTGAAGGGAGACGGTGAATATCAGCAAATTTATCTATACACAATTTGAATTGGTACTCATGCAAAATTATGCATAAACACTTAGTTGGATGTTTGATTTGGTTTAATGGCATATCAAACTCTATTGGTTATTTAATGCCAAAGCCTGTTTATACATATGTACGGTTTGTAAACTCATAATTTGATGATACTATAAAACTCATTTACTCGCATACGAGTAAATATTTTCAAGTATTTCTACAGGACATTAGTCTATTTAGTGATGATAGTTTTTTTTTTAATTATTTCTCACTACTATTTCTACTAACATAAACATAATGGTATTTCTATTCAGTAATAATTTGCTTTCAGTTGGTTAGTTTGTTGTGTTTTCAGGATTGTAACCAAATCTATATTTTCTGGTATAACCCGGTCTCTTTCAAGAACGACAAAATATTATTCCTGTGGACGTTCTCAAATAAGTCCTTCATGGTATTTGCGAGGATAAAGTGCTTTTTGGTGTCATTAAAAACTTTACACTCAAGGAGAACGTGTTTGATTGTGCAGGGCGTTTGGCATGTCGAGCACTGTGGTTGCTGTTCTTGCTTAAGTATAAAAGAGCGCGTAAGTCTTCCGAGACCAATGCGCAATCACGTTATTGTTACTTATTCTTTTCGCGATTTTCGGTAAGCTAGGCGCCATTCTCCCAATAGTGTTTAACCTGGAATAGTTTATTATTGGTATTTTTATTCCAGCGTTGTTGCCATTTTTTATTGAGGAAATTATTTATTTTGGGTTTCAGATCGGTGTATGGGATGTTGTACTTGTCGGGGGTAAAGTCTAAAGCCGATTTGGCTGCCGCGTCTTCTCTATGATTTCCGCTCACCCCAATGTGCTTGGAATACAGCAAAAATGAGTTCTTTGTTTGATGTTGAGTGTAGTCTGCAAAGCAGTTTGATAATAAGTGGGTGCTCTAGTTATTTATTGTTTAATGATTATAGGACAGAGAGTACGTCTGAGAATATGATGGATTTTGGGGGGCTATTTTTTCGAGATAATGTCGAAAGCCAAATCTATTGCACAGGACTCAGCTGTGAAAATAGAAGCAAGAAAAATCAGTTAGACCATTTGGCCTCCGTATGGAGCCTATTCTCAAAGAATCCACCATCCCTCTAAATAATATCCATAAAAGCATTTTGCTACAAATACCACATTGGATCATTAAAAATCCAAAAGTTAACCTCCAACTGAATCAACTCCATTAAAAAAGACACATCCCTTCACCTAACAGGAAAAACATCAAAATATCCTCCAATAGCTTCCCGACTACCTGGGTATCTATACAGATGGATCTAAAGACAACAATAAAACAGTATGTACAGCAGTCTTAAACAAAATAATAAAAACAAAAACTCTTCCATTGACACACTTAGTGTAATGGTTACTGTCGAAGGAATTGGATTCAGTGACTAGAGTTCAGATAGTGGACGAAACTGTTTTTGTTTCATATTCTACTCATGACCTGGTAAAAAACCTACATTCGTCAGTTCTGCAACCAGCTATGATCGCATAGTAAGGAAGATTGGGGTCTTTAGCCTTGGTATGGATACCATTTTTGCTAAAGAGAAACTGTCAATTCAAACCAGCTTTACTCAGATAAATAAACAACCTTCTGTAACATGTTGCTCGTGTCAGAGAAATTGTGTAAATATATACGTTTATTATTAGGTCATCCGTTACTAACAACTTTCTTCTATACGTTAGAAGATGAATAAGTAACATCTAATATTAAGTCAGTTAGTTTTGGCTGATCCATTTTTAGTTGGTTTTCTGGTGCACACTTCATGAAAAAACGTTATCGATAAAAAGGCAATATCGTTAGCTTAGGAAATAATAGAATTTCCTCGTACGTTGTCATCATACTGTACTGATTTCGATTATCTTAATTAATGTAAATATTTTCCTTAACTGAATGTTAAAACCCACTGAATACAACGTCATCATATTATTTAAACATTAAAGGGACATAGTTTTTCTTTTAAATATTATGTCTGAGAAGGAATCGTCCTTTTCTGTTGGACATATTTACGTCATTACATCGTGTTGAATTTTTGGGGATGTCCTCGTATTTTAATCCTATCTACCAACCCCTCTTCTCGGGCAGGATATGACACAAGGTCAATTTTTAACCGGACTTTAACAGGTATGAATTCAGAGTTTTCCTTCTCCTAGACTAGTTGCCTCACCAAGGCCGAAGAACCCATTCTTTCCTACTATTTACCCATAGCTGGAGGGAGAATAATTCATAGCTTTCCCAATGGTATTACTGCTGTGTGAAAATGCAATCATTCTCGTCCAGGATTTGATTTCGTGTCCCCGTGTCCATTTTAAACGGCGATAACCATTACACCACGACCACCTCGTAGTTTAATGGTTAAAAGCACTGAACTGTAGAATCGTAGTAAGCGAGTTCGAACTCCTGTCATGCTATTACATTCACTTTTGGAAAAATACCCTTGTTAAAAACATGAACCCTCTTATCATCCAAAAGATGGGTTAAATAGTACCACTACTGTTCTTCTCGAATGATGGCTTCGGCATTAAATAACCTAAGCAGGTTGATACGCCATTAACAAAAAAAAAAAAAAAACACCACGTTTGTTGAATTTTATTTTGAGTCCAGCGTGACACCATCAAATAAATCATAGTGGGATTATATTCAATAAGGATTATATACATTATCATCCCTAGTTGTCTTGATACGTTCAGGAATATCCATTGAACCATTAGTATTCATTTAAACGGGGATATTTTTGATAAAATAATATTTTTCACCAGCAATTTTGTTTATCAACGAAACCCATCCAATAAAATTCTGATGAATAAAATTCTCGTGGGATATTTTCAGTTTAGATTAGCGGTTTTCATCTACATTCCTCTCAATCAATGAAAGATTATCTAATAGATAAATGGAGTTTTAGTTTAATAATGTATTACGTAGATTTTTTTTCTGAATTTCATAGATGAGGACATTTTATTATAAACAGTTTAATCCTATTTTATGAAAATAACGTATCAGAAAAGGGAGTGCCCCTTACTGTACTATTCAAACGGGCACATAGGTAAATTATGGTTTAGTGCGCTTATGGGTTTAATATCTATTCTTAGAGGACTGATTTATAGATAGATTTTAACGATATGTTAACGGTTATTTTATGACTCCAAAGAAGAGAATCACGTTCATTGTACATCTATCTTTTAATTTTGTCTTTTTTCTTGGGAGTGTTTTTACGCTATCCTATTAAATAAGAATATTTGGTGAACACATTAGTTGATGCTATACTAACAGCTACAATCAATCCGGGTTTGCGTGGACCTTAGAGTAACAGCTATAAAGTGATACCCTGCTCTCTCCAGATCACCAGAAGTGTGTCCTTACCAGTTTCATGGTACAACTGGAACACCCTACATTTTGGAGACGAAAGGTCTACCTTCTTTGCAGGTAATACAGTCAGCATTGATCATTTCTTGTAGATCGTACACAAATGAGATAGGCCAGTCAGCATCTCTGCAAGGAGGTAAGGCCAACCATAGGTGTCCTGGATAGAATATCGGATGGTGAGGCTTTGACCAAGGGAGATTTGGGGAATGTTCGGTACAACTTTATTACCATTACTGCAAGGTCAACTTTAAGCCGGAATGGTAGTTCCTCAGAGGGCCCCATCTATGACTCAAATATAACTGATCAACTATTAAACTGTGTGTTAACAAGTAAAAGATGTATAATTTGATTGTTAGTGTTATACAGCAATACTTGAAACAATTTAAGTATGCGCAAAAAAAAAAATTGATGTTAAATATCAATACTTGCAGACAGTTGAGAGAGTACAACGAAATGATTTATATTAAATAGAATTATTCGTGTATGTTAGTAATATTTTGAACCCTTTGACTGTGTAAATATGTGTGAATAATGTGGAATAGAATGACTAGTGATTAATAGCAATGCTTAAAACTAGTTCATTGTAAGCAAACAAATGATGCATATCAAATAAGATATATATATATATATATATATATATATATATATATATATATATATATATATATAGTTAACTGAGTGTAAAGAAATAACTGATGTTAAACTGTTCATGGTACATAACAATATTTTTAACCTGTTCGCAAACAAATGATTGATACTAAATCGAAATTCATGTTAGATAGGAATATTTACGACTGTTCAACGGTATGCAAAAAATGATCTGCCTTGTTCAAAATCTTAACTACGTACAATAATTTTCCAAGTATATATGTTACATATTTGCCATCGACCGAGCTGTCAATCAAGAGATGCACCTGTGTAAATAAGCGGAAGGGTGGAAACAGGTTCATCTGGTCGAATATATCGGAATATCACCCTGACCTGTTGACGTGGTTGAATTCCGTGCAGATGCGTACGCCCACAGGAAGCAGGTGGGTGTCAAACAATTATATAACCAGGTGCAACAGACGACTCAAGTTAGTTGGAGGTCGAGGCAGTCAGTTCGAGGCAGTCAGTTCCAGTCGCAGTTGGAGATAGGATGCCCGTGGAGTGAGAACCAGCTCCAGACAGAGGGCTTGGACCCTCAGGGCCCATGGTTGAACAGCCCAGCCAGAATACAAAAGAAGTGCTGCTATGGTCAGAGGAACTTGGGGTCAATATGTATCAGTCTATCTCCGCCTCTAACTCACCTCTCGCACACAGGAAACATCAACCATTCCTAATAAAGTGTGAGAGGTATATTCTTATAAAGAAGTGTGTTTGTTCGATAATTGAAGTCGTCATTATGTTTCTGCTTAACTCTACATGTATATGAGTATACAATATATATATATATATATATATATATATATATATATATATATATATATATATATGTATATATATATATTTATGTGTGTGTGTATGTGTGTGTGTGTGGATGTGTGTGTGTGCTTGTCTGCGTGTGTAAACGATATTTGCTATCAACTTACATTGCAAGTGTTAACACGACAAAAAATAAAACCAACCAACCAACCAACCAACCAATGAAAATATCGGCCAAAAGTTAATAGATGTTTAAAGGAAGCCTCTACGTTACACATTTTTACAATCTGTCCATGCATTTTAAATATCTTTCAGATTAATGACATTTACTGAGGATAACTGGCAAAAGAGAAAGCTATCATTGTAAGGAGTTCGTATCTAGTGTACATAGAACACTCAACCTTACATTAAAGCAGAATTGGATTTATTAATTATTCAGAGAAATGAAATTTTTGGCTCTGTCTGCAGGTGTGCGTACATACATGAACAATAACAATTAAATAATATGTAAGAGTATAAAACCAATTTTCTTTTGAATGTCGAAGCAAGTTTTTCCCTTATTTCTCTTATCTCTTGTATTTTCTTTAAAAATGTATCATCAGATTTTAGATCATATTTTTTTTATTGATATTGATATAACTCCTTTTTTTTTGTGAATTATCTCTCTAAATATAAAAATATCGATATAATAACAGATGCACGATAAATACTTACATGATTCATATTCTAGTTCTTCTTCGGGTAAAAACGAGCTTATTCTGTGAAAGTAAAATGATCGTTACAAATAAGATAATTCACAATCCCATAGTTTTGAACTCCTCCTATTTTTTCTACCAAGTCAACTCCCTCTTATCACTTACAATCTTTACTTGTTCTGACAGGTTTTTCGTAATGTAAACGTTACGTAAACATAGGTTATTTCCATATACTAGAAAAGATTAAACAATATTACATTATATTTGACGACTTTTCTTTGTTACTATTTAACCCTTTCTTACTTTATTTATTAAAACCAAAATAAAAAAAAGAAAAAGAAAAAAGAGAACGTCCCGGCTGACCATAGGGTCGAACTGAAACAAAACGAAAATAGAGATTAATACATAGACCTTGACGAGAACTGAATAAACTATGGAAAATAAAAGAGACAATGATACCAATAATATTTGGCGTGCTTGATACAGTCATCAAAGAATTGGTTCAAGGACAGGAGAATTTAGAAATAAGAGGACGAGTGGAAATCATCCAAGCTACAACATTGTTGAGATAATCCAGAAAACTGAGAAGGGTGCTGGAGACTTGAGGAGATTTATTCTTTGTGGAGAACCATCAGCTGTTGTGAAAACCTACAAATACGTTGGCATCCTGGAGTCTGGCACCATAAAACAAGTGGAAATGAAAAACAAAATTCAAAAAGAATATCTAAGGAGAACTAGAAAACTACTCGAGACAAAACTCTCAAGCCGAAACCTTATCAAAGGAATAAATACCTGGGCTCTACCACTCTTTAGATATTCCGGACCCTTTCTCAAGTGGACCAGAGTCGAACTTAAACAAATGGACCCAAGAACAAGAAAACTAATGAAAATACATAAGGCCTTATATCCCAGAGAGGACGTTGACAGACTGTATGTTTCAAGAAAAGAGGGAGGAAGAAGACTTGCCAGTATTGAAGACAGCGCTGACACATCGATACAACGACTCGAAGAGTATATACAAAAAAACGATGAAGGACTCGTTACAGCCATCAGGAATGATACTGATAACACGATGGACAACAGAATGACAATAACTAGGAAACAAAAATGGGAAGGAAAGCAAGTCTATGGCCGCTTTAAACGTCGAATAAACAACATCTTACACGAGAAAACCTGGATATGGCTAAGAAAAATACATTTTAAGAGAGAAACATAATCTCTCCTAATAGCAGCACAAAACAACGCCATAAAAACCAATAAAATCAAAGCGATAATAGATAAGATGCAGCAAAATAGCAAATGTAGGCTAAGAGTTGACAGAGATAAAACCATCAATCACATCATAAGCGAATGTAGCAAATTAGTGCAAAAGGAATTTAAGACTAGACATGAGTGGGTCGGCAAGGTAATCCACTGGGAAATGTGCAAGAACTTTAAATTTGACCATACAAACAAATGGTATATGCACAACCCAGCACGTCTCCTAGAAAATAAACACATATGCTCCTATGGGACTTTGACATACATACGGATAACCTAATATCAGCCAGAAGACCAGACCTAATAATAATAAAAAAAGAAGAGAACTTGCAAAATTGTCGACGTTACTGTCCCGGCTGACAACAGAATTAAACTGAAAGACTGTGAAAAGATGGATAGTTACCTCTCCCATGCTAGGGAATTGAAAAAACTATAGACTTGCAGGTGACAATTATACCAATTGTCATTGGTACGTTTGAAATAGTAAGTAAAGGATTACTAAAGGACTTGGAAGTTGGCGGACGAGTGGAGACCATCAAAACTACTACATTATTGAAAACGGCCAGAATACTGAGAAGTGTCCTGGGGACTTGAGGAGACTTGCTGTCACTCAGACTCCAGTGAAAAACCCTCAGCTAACGCTGATGTGAAAAACAATAATAATAATAATAATAATAATAATAATAATAAGAAGAAGAAGAAGAAGAAGAAGAAGAAGAAGTGGGTGGGCAAGGTAATCCACAAGGAATGTACAAGATATTTGACCATACGAACAAATCCTTCATGAACAATCCAGCATTCGTCCTGGAGAATAAAATACACAAACACCAATGGGTTTTTGACATACAAACTGATCACCAAATCTTAATCAGGCCTCTTAAAACTCAAAAAAAAACAAAAAAAAAAAACAGAGAGAGATCGAGTTTGCAAAATTGTAGACTTTGCTGTCCCGGAAGATCATAATGTATAATTAAAAGAAAAAGAAAAGAACAAAGTATGTGGAGATGGACACGACTGGTTGGGAAAATTGATCCATAAGGAATTATGCTAGAAATTCAGTTCTTACCATATGTCTACATGGTATTGCACAAACCAGAATCTGTCCTGGAAAATGAAATGCAAAAAGTTATCAGGTATTTTTTACATGAAACATCACCTCATCCTGGCCAGAAGAGAAGACTGAGTGAAGAAAAATGTGCCGCTCCAGAGAACCACAGAGAAAAAAAAATGAAAATGAAAAGATTACTTACACCTCACAAGAGAACTAAGAATGCTTTAGAACAGGAAACTAACCGTTTTAACAACTGTAACCTGTGCGCTCGGAACGGTCCCCAAAATCTTGGAAAGGGAGCTGGAAAATTTGGAAATTGGAGGAATAATCGAGACTATCGTAACCACAGTATTTTAAAGATCAGCCGGTATACTGATAAGAGCCCTCGAGATCTGAGAACACGAGCTGTCTCTCAGATTATGGTAAAAGATCATCAGCTAACGCTGGCGTGAAAAACTATCCAAATAGTAAAAAAGTATCGTTAAACTATCTTTGTATATATTGAAATCTTTTTACTTTTTACTTTCTTCCTGTTCTTTTTTCTTTTACTCGACCTTGAGAACGTGCAAAACTACCCCTGAAACCACCTTCCTTGTTTAGTAGATTTTTTATACACTCATTATTCTTTGTGCAGGTGAATGACCACATAACAAAATAGTGTCTTGAATGTGACGCTAAACTGATGGTGACACTTCACTTCCGGAGCTCTGAGGAATCTAAAGAATACCTTCATTTTCATTTTCCCAGTTCCACTCAGACCCAGACTTATAATAATAATTAAGTCAAGAATATACAATTATGCACCCAAGAAATGACATTCTTTAACCTTTAGATACGAAATTAACCGCGATGTGCAGTCATCTCATTAAATCGGAGAAGGATTCACTTTCTCTCAGTTCAATCACATTTTACCTTGGTTCTCGTTAACTTATATTAGATCTATAACTTACCATTCCAAACTAATTTTCCTCATATCACTCAATGTGTGTAGATTACAATTAAGCTTGCATCCCCGAAACATTTTTTAAAATTTCATCACTTTTTCGACGGTTCTATGTATCGTTCATTCTCTTTATTTAATTGTCTTCACGCAAAGACTACTAATATATTACAAATTTTTCTCATCTCTATTTTTCCCACGTTTCCTTTTTTCATTCCTAGTTTCTTTAAATCCAGCAAGCTTGTATCTTTAAGACATTTTTTCATTTCGATCCATTTAACCCGATTTCATCTCTCTAATATACTTTATTTGCTCAATCACACCACTGTCAATTTCATTAAATCTTAAAAAATTTCCTTCTTAGAGATGAGTCTTCCGGGTGTAGTGACAAACCATCTGGACAGCAATATCACACTAATTGGGTTCGAACTACAGTCACGATATTATATTCAGTCTCGGATTAATATCTTTGGAAAAGTTATAAAACTCGTTACGTCCCGTCGTCGTGTTAAAAAGTCGGAATTCTTTACATGGATGGTTTTCACGCTGTTTGCTTTCTTAGTGTTTTATGGCATGTAAAACTTTGGTTATGTCATACAAACCCGGTTATATATGTATGTATGATTGTGTGTGTTTGTATGTGTGTGTATGTGTGTGTGTGTGTGTGAGAGAGAGAGAGAGAGAGAGAGAGGAGAGAAAGAACGCGGGAGATTTCGTGTATATGTGAGTTTGTGTGATCTGTAAGTCATTCGTTCATTGGTAATTTAATTTAAAAAAGAATTGTTAGAGCTCAGGTTTGAATGCAGCTAATTATTTCAAGTATTACCATCTAACACTAATACTTTTCTTATCAGTTACTCTTGTGTTAATTTTACGCAAAAGAGATTCAAGAAGCTGTAATTATTAAATCTGTACTTTTGCTTTTTTTTACCAATCAGCGTTTGTGAGCTTTTATTTATTTTTAAAAATTTCTTTGAGATTTTGCCGACGGCAGCATTTCACTTACTGTTGAATATTTGAAGTATCGAAAGACAATATCATTTAATAATTACTTTCCATCCTGGATTGTTTAAAACATTATTTAAACAATTAAAATCAAAGGTAAATTATTAATTTTGAATCTAATTCCAAGCCTACAACAATCTCTTAAACGAGCGAAATAAAAAGTAGGTCTTTCAGTATATTTATTGAGTCATTCTCTAAATCTACTCAGTACTTTCGAATTTAATTCATTTGAATAAATATCTAAGATTCTTTTACTTCAAGAATGCATTCAATTGCGTCATGGCTTTATTATTTTAAATTGAACAAAGATATATCTTATATTGATATGCTAATACTACCATGTCATTCTTAGCTTGCAGATAATTTTTTAAGTTGTGTCCGCTTACATATTTGAATGTAAGTATTCTTTCTTTCCTACATAGTGACATACCCACATTTATTTTTTTTTACACTCACAAAATATGCTGATTAGATTTAGACAAAGCAAACAGTCACATCGAAGGCATGAAATCTTCTTGCTTGTAATGTCAATATTGGAGACTATTTACGCTCTAACAAATTGCGTATTTTCTTACATGAAAATATTTTGTAATTTCTGTTTTTCAACAAAATTTTCATTCAAGTTAAAGAAATAAAATTAATTTAATATGTCGATCATGTTTACAATTTTTGTCGTAAAAATGTGTTTTAGAGAGAGAAAAAATCGGAGATACAGCTAAAATAACAATTATTTGATTAAATTATATAGAAACCTACTTATTTCATTTAGGAATTTGTGTTTAATTTTTTTCGTAATATTTATTTTGATATGACCTTTCCATTCCTTAAAACATTCATTAATATCCATATTTTATTATTCTTTAAAAAATCAGGTGACCTATATAAAAATGATTCGACAAAATAATTAATAGGTCAAATATTTAATCAACCTGAATATTTGAAAAAAAAACCTCGGTATATATTTGAAAAAAAACCCCTCGGTATATCAGTTAATGTGCATGAAAAAATAAAATTAAATAGCATTAATATTTCATTGATTTTACAAACTAAAAATATATTTTAGTAATTAAAAGTAAAAAATAGTTTTAAAAAACAGTTAGTTGAGTTAAATAGATATTTTATATACGTAGCATAAATTGGAATTTTCTTTCTTAATTTTCGATGTAAATAAAATATTTCAACTCATCATGGATATATGAATATACACAACCAGGAAAGCGTTAATATCAGAATCTACATGAAAGTTCCTTTCACGGTGATCAATCATTATATCGATGTTGGTGTCCAAGTTAGACTCTAGAAAATCCGGCAGATTTCAACATTTCCCACACTGACCATGTAAAATTGATGTTCGATAGTTTTCACCATAATATCACTCCCAGCATGTTTTCACAATAAAGTCATCTCCGGTTTGTGGCTATCCCATAACAGCTTAGGAAGAATATGGGTATTTACCAGAAACTTTAAACTGTTCTACATATCTAAATGGGCCAGGTTAATCTTAAATACGAGGTGCATACGATATGTATCAAGACTTTTTCGTATGGGCACTTTTATTGACAGTACACACATGAAACTCCAGTTCCCTTCGAAGTAATCTCCTCCGGCTGCAATGCACTTGTTGTACCGCTCCACCAACTTCTGGAAGACCCCATGGAAGTCCTCTTGTGTGAGCGTGTCAATGACCTTTGTCACTGCCTCTTTCATCTCCTCAATTGTCTCATAACGACGGTCTCTGAGCTTAGGGAATAACCAAATGTCACAGGGAGCATGGTCTGGACTATAGGGACGGTGGGAAACTGTTTTAATGCCCATCTTACACAAATAGTCTCTGACAAGGATGGAGATGTGGACTGGTGTATTGTCCTGGTGGAAATGCCACTGACCCGATTTGGAGAGTGCTGGCCTCTTGCGTCGAAATCTCTCCCTAAACTCCCTTAAAACCTTAACATAGTAACCCTAACCCTAACCCTTTGGCCAATCAACTCTGGTGTATTGACTTCCTTACTCCTCCCACACTTCTCATCATCCCTCACAGACTCCCTGCCTTCCTTGAATCTCTTATGCCACTCAAAAATTGGTGCTCAATTCATGCAAGATGTTCCAAAACAGTCTAAAGCATTGCATACGTTTCTGTGGCATTTTGCCCAAGTTTAAAACAGAATTTTTTAGAATATCGTTTTTCTAAAGTGTCACATTGCATTTTTTAAATTCACCAGCTGTGACAATCAGGCTTTAGTAGGGTGTATTCCAATTGCTGCTGTAGTTTTTCCTTTGAGACTGAAATCAGAAAACTTGGTCAGTCACCTCATAAGATGTATAGCAATAACATACTGAATTTTCAAGAGTCTACACCAATTTTAAATGCCCACACGAAAAGAATCTGGAAACTTATCGTATGCACATCGTAAATTCTTCCTTATTACTGACACCAACTTTGTGATGAGCAGCGTGCTGTCTAACTCTGTAAGAGAATCCATAAATAGTTTTGAGGAAGACTTTGAATGCATTGTCGAACACACTTAGGGTTGCAATATTTTTTTCTTTATTTTTCTTTTTTTTTACGAACTACCAAGGATAGGATAAGTTACGCAGAGACACTTTGGCTGTTTGATGATAGATTTTTAAGTTTTCCTGACGGGTTTTCATTGTCAAGCCTACAGAGCTGTCTACGCAACTATTTTACGAGTCATCATCATTCAAATCAACTTGACTGCAAAGATTCCTCAGACTCTCTCTCTCTCTCTCTCTCTCTCTCTCTCTATCTATCTATCTATCTATCTATCTCCAAGAAGCTGTCCTTATCTTTCATCTCTGCTGGCAGGTCTTCTAAACTCTACCCAATGTCCGCACCAAATTGATGTATTTAAACCTTTGCTGGTCGATTAACAGTGGTGTATATTTGTATAGTAGTCCACAACCAGTCACTGATAAGTTCGTCATTACTTCTTTAGCAGTACCCAAAATGTCATGTTGGTCCTTCTCGTATTGTTAGCGAGATGAAAGGCAAGTGGCCGAAAAACTGCTATTTTATTTTTTCAATGATTTCTACAAAAAGTCACACAGTATTCTAGTGTACTTCCTATTTTTCTTCCTTTTTTTTTCACTTTTAGTTTTGGTGCAATTGATTTGGTTTGGTTTAGTTTGATTTTATGGCATATCAACCTATATAGGTTATTTAACGCCAAATCCATTTTTATGTAAATAATCTGTTCTATTGAAAACAGTTCAGTTTAGCATAAGTACACAGTTTAATTGTCAAAAACATTTCTACTTAAAACTATTTAAGCAATTATATGAACTAATTCGGTTAAGTGTAAATACAGTTTTAATCTCGAAAAACAGTTACATTTCAAATAATTCAGTTAAGCATAAGCACGCAGTTTAAGTATAAGTACGGTTTAATTGTCAAAAACGTTTCTATTTCAAGCTATTCAGTTTAGTCAATTCATTTTAGCATAGGTATGCTGTTATTTCTATTTAACCCATAGATAGGAGCCTATCAGGTGCTACCAATCCGGGCCAGAGTGGACCTGGGAGCGATGGCAATGAAGGGATACTCTGTATTCCCCAAAGCTGCAGCATTGCTGGAACCTCACCATCAGAGTGTTTAGTGTCATATCCAGGACACTCGTTGGGGGGTCTTACCCCTCTGAAGGGAAGCAGTCGGTGTATTCTACAGCCCAAGCCGACTAGGTAAGGTGCAATTGGTGCAATCACACAGTAGTACTGACTTATTCAAGGATTGGGCGTGCTTCCGTTTCAGTTTATCAAAAAAATCAGATTTCTATTTGATTGACAGCTGGACAGTAGCTATCCATACCTTCCCTAAGTGTATGTTACGACGGTTTCTGTAAATGATGTAATACTGCCGACATATGTGAACTTGTCTTCTGATTTCAGAAACTT
>CAUZXS010001413.1:0-32500 GCA_963585895.1 Sepioteuthis lessoniana | reverse complement strand
GTAATATCGAGATTAAAGATTAATATTTTTTTCAAGAATTAATACTTTACAAAGACATAAAAATCGTGGGTAGATCAGCTCTTATTTAAATGATATATTTCCCCGCTAATACCGAACAAATTGTGAGTCATTATACACCCACACTAACAACAATATTTATCGTGTCTTCACTCAGAAAATATCAATGTCTGATATTTTATCTCGGAATAATAAGTGGGTATTTCTATTTAGTTTTTATTTGTTTATTTCATTCTTTTAACTTATCTTCAGGTATATCAGCGAAAAGAACCGACGAAATGTGAGCTTTTTCAGCTCAGATAATTTATTTCGAATTATAACAATTATATAATTTTAAGTAATAATTATAATAAATGGCATTTCTAGTAATGTATACAATCTTCTTCTTCTTCTTCTTCTTCTTCTTCTTCTTCTTCTTCTTCTTCTTCTTCTTCTTCTTCTTCTTCTTCTTCTTCTTCTTCTATTATTATTATTATTATTTTTATTATTATTATTATTATTTAAATCTCTATTTATTTATTATCATTATTTTTACTCCTTGATAATTTTTCCCATCAGCCTCGGCTGATTATTATTATTATTATTTTTATTATTATAGAAATTTTCTTAATGTATTTATATTTTATAGATTATTTTCGTATGGTATGTATTGATTATGTTATTCGCTTTACTTTTTTTTTCGAAAAAGTATCACGGAAAATTATCTTTCTTTTCAAAGATATTATTTCCGACGATATCTTTATGTCTGACAACATCAAATGTTAACATACTTCATTTTTCCCGTTTTTATTTGGAAATGTTCGTAAGAATATAATTTGTTTTGACTTATTTTTGTTAATTTTCTAGTGTAATCTGAAGGAAGGATTTCAAATCTCAGGGTAAGTCTTTCTTAAAAATATTTAAAAAAAAACACTTCGGATATACGCAAAAGTTTGTATTTGTTTATTCTTTTCTTTAAAGTAGGTTTTAAAAATATTTAAAATTTAAAAAAAAATTTCAGCAAAAATTTTTTTTCTTATTGATTGATTGATACATTCGTTCATTTTAACGGTATGTCAAGTCGTCTATAATCATTTTATGCTCAAGGGTAAGAAGAGATATATGGAGAGCCACTTGAGGTAAACGTTATCCTCGTATGAAATGGAATCGCTGACTCCTGTCAAAAATACTGGACGGAGCTGTTTACATTTCACTTCTTTCTAATTACCTGGGGAAATATATTAATTAACTTGTACTCCCTTACCGCAGCTATGGCTAAATAGTAGGACAGACAATGCTCTTTTGTCTTCAAAAGTCAACATCTGTAGACAGAGGTTGAAGAATACACGGACTGAATCTCTGCAGATGAGTTAGTCTCCCTCATGGAGTGTCCTGATTATGGCACTAAACAATCTGATGGCGAGCTCCAGTCTTTGAGCTTTGAGCAATGCGGAGAACACCTTCATTGTCATTGATCTCATGTCATCTCTGGCTCAGTGGTAGTACCTTATCAGGTTCTATCTATGGGTCAAATATAACTAAACTCTGTTGTTATGCTAAACTGAATAGTTTGAAATAGAACTACGTACTCATGCTTAACTGAATTGTTTGAAATAAAACTCTTTCACAGTTAATCTGTGTGTAAACAAAAATATACTTATACTGACTTTTTTTAAAAATACATCCGTTTATATCAATAGATTGATTTGGCTTTAGATAACCAAGAATGGTTGATATGCCATTAAACCAAACCAAACAAAACAAAACCAATTAATTTATGTGGAAGAACAAAAAACCTCAAAATTCAAGGTGGGTGTCCTCGTAGTGTAATGGTTAATGCGATGGACTGCAGAATCGTAGTAAGCGATTTCGTACTGCAGTTGTGCTATTACGTTCACTTTTGGGCAAATACCCTTGGGAAAGGTATTAACCCCCTTATCCTCCCAGCTATGGGTTAAATAGTACCACTACTTTTCTCTTAGGAGAATAGCATAGGCATTAAATAACCTACACAGGTTGATAGGCCATTTAAAAAAGAAATGAAATCAAAATTCACACCCGTTTAACTCAGCTTAAAAATTGACCTACAGTTGATATCCCGTCTGTGGCACTGAAGTTGAATAAATTCCAAGCGGTTAGAGGATTCGCATTCCCATCAGATAGGAATGACTAATGCACAGATCTATATGATCCATAGATGGAACTCTGATTGGGGCAGAGTAAACCTGTGAATAATGACAATGAAATGGTACCCAATACTCTCCCGATCTCAAGACATAAAACAACAGTAGAAGTTTCATGTCATACTCATTGCAACCCTTTATAAGTGTTATTAACCCTCTAAAGAAGATACAGTATTAAAAGCCTCACTGACACAGTGAATTTAATAATAAAACTATCGTTAAGGAAACGTCCTATTTTCATAAACGTTAATCTTATCTTATGTATGATCATTTAGCATAGTTTAACACTTTGAACCGGAGTTTTTAGAGAAACTTACCTGTACATGGCTCCTGCCAATAAAATGCCATTTCATATTTTATATATTATCTTATCATTATTCAAATATTTTTAGAATTATTCATAAATTGCTGTATCCTGTTATTTTACTGCTAATACAAATGTTGAATTAAAGCTCAGGAAATTTTACATCTTCAACTTTTTTCTAAGCCACGATTCGAGAGTGACACCCCGATGACCGTTGAAAGCTCATAGTTCTAAGGGTTAATCTGTTTGGAAAATGTATTTATCTTCAAATAAGAACTCCCTGGTGAGAGCCTTAGGCTGAAACAAGTTGAGATTAATAGAAAATTAATGAGACTTACAGAAATATTTACAAACGATAATATTTACCAATGTATAAATATCTTATGTTCACACAAGCAGAGAGACAAACAAGCAAACACACAGACACCCACTGACTCACACGCACACACACACATGAATGAATGTGTATATATATGTATCTGTGTTTAAGGGTGTGTGAGAGTGTCTTTCTGGCTTTGTCTTGCTCTGTCTGTTCTCTTTCTGTTCTCTTGCTCTGTCTCTCTGTCTCTCTCTATATATATCTATTTATCTATGTTTGCACACACACACACACACACACACACATATATATATATATATATATATATATATATATATATATATATATATATATATATATAAAGTATAGTTGTGTTCGTGCATATGTGTATGCCAGTGTGTATGTTAAGGTATACTTATATTGTTGCTGCTTCTTTCATTTTGTTTGAGGATTTTCATTCGAGAGAAATAAATATAAACGATGTCTGTGTGTCGGGTTGGTTTTGGTATTCGCTTTAGAAATTCTGATTTGTCTTAAGGGCGGATCCAGTTTTAATCTCAGTTTGATATACAAATTAGTATTGGTAATCAATACCTGAAAATTTTGACTACATGCAATTTGTCTATCCCTTTACACCATCAACAATGGAAAATAATGGAATCAAACACAAAATATTTACCATTTTCGTCCGTATGTATATGAAATATTCATGTTAACATAGGATTACAGAATAAATGAAAATGAATGCAATATAATTCCCGATATCTTGATAAAACAATGTTTTATGCTTTGTAATGCAAAAAGAAAAGTACTCAAAAGTGAACGAAAAGTATACAATATATGCAAACCACTAAAAGTCTTCTCTCAAATGAGAGTTCCAGCAAATCAAGAGAAAGACTTCTGTGGATATTTTAAAGTTTAAAATAAATAAGGAATGTGTGTGTGCAGGTGTGAAAAAAAACTAAATTAGTGAAAAAAAAAATGTATCTTTACCTTGTAAGGCAACCGGAAAAAGATTTTGTTTTATATCTTAAATTTCGCACGCGGAAAGCAAATAAGCAGCAGTTTGATTCTTAATACTTGAAATCGCTGGGCTATGAATTATTATGATGACGTAATATTTTACTATTTTCTGCTGACAGATAATTCTTGTTGCTATACCATTTTACGAAATGGTACATTAGGTTGAAATACGATAGATTTCTTTTATATAGTTGTTATTTTTGTCTTTTAGAAGAGATCAGTTTTATCTCAATGCGTTTGCATAAAACCCAATCCAATAATAGAATATTAGACATTTGCTATACGACGTTCTTTCAAATGTATTTTTCAAATTTTCTCCAAATCTATGTTAAGAATTACGTCAGAAAAATCAAAACTGATAAAATTGTGAATTTATTTTAGTCTGAAATTATTTACAATGGTATATTTACTTCAATTAATATTTCAATTCACACACACACACGCATGTGCGCGCACACACACACACACACACACACACACACACACATATATATATATATATATATATATATATATATATATATATATTCAGTATTTATGTATATAATAGACTTGCTCAAAAGCTTTTCAAATTTTTTTCCTGAAATTTAAATACTTAGACGTATAATCCTATTTTTTATTTAATGTAAACACAGAAATTTTAATCCTATCTATATCAACAATTGTGAAGTGTTTGTTTGTCAGTCATCTACAAGTTACTGTATCAGTTTCATTTACAGCTATAGTGTGCATTTATCCTCTTCGTGTAGTGGTTATTTTTGTTAGAAATGGATTCAGTGACCCGAGTTCAATACATTGACAAGGTAGATTTCACTTTACTTTGCCCTCATTCTTTTGGAAAGGGCATAAATCTGTTCCATCCCCCGTCAACTAGAGAATAGAATGCAAGAATGGGTACTATAGCCTTGTTATGACAATCCAACTAGTAGAATAACAAAAATGATAATTATAAAAAAATAAAATAATATAATTGATTAATTGATTGATTTTAACTTAATGATAAAATATCTTCGCAAACTAAACAATTGTTGATTCAAGAAAACTTAAATGTTACCACGAATATATATTTATTGCATACAACATTCTTATCAGGTTTAAAACAGATCTATTTATCCTATCAATAGAACCGTAAGAGGAACTATTACACAGGGACTAGGAAGACATGGGTGTAATGACACAGAAGTTCTATTTCACATACCCCAGATCTTTAGAACTCAGAACGGCCTTTGGTCGGATTATAGTTTAGTGATTTTGTCTGTCCTCTTATTCGATCTTAATTGAATTTGTTAAATCCTCCACGTCTTCGCAAGAGCAGAAGTTGTCCTGGAATAACCGTCTATTGATTAATCAGCGTCATTGGATTAAAATAGAATTTGATGAGCATTCCTCCGATTATATCTTTCCAAAATTCGTCGTTTTCTCTGAACATCCAAGTAAAGGAAAGAGTCCATAATGTAAAAGATAACTCCAAGTCTTTTGACTCCAACGAACGTTGGAAGAAAGATGAACGGTTAAGATATAATATAGACAATTCATATAGTTTTTGATAAAAGCTGTTTCATCCAACCCTCGGGATAAAAAAAAAACAGTAAAAGAGAGAAGGAAGCGTAAATAAAGACAGACGAAAAGTGCCAAGTTTAATCTAGGAAATTTGGCAAGACTCGACAAATCTGTGTGATTAATGTGTCTTTGTTCACTGGATTCACTTTCAGCGGCACAAACGAAATCTGATCTTTCATTATCCATCGAGAGTTATTCTATCAGCGATGTCTTCCCCTTTCCAAGCTTTCATAATTAATCAAATAGGTTCGGAAATGGTGTGAAAACGAGGGAAACTGACTTAACTTTTCGAATGCGTGTATTCATGAAGAGAATGGAAAATTTCAAATCTGTTTTACACTTTTGTTTTTAAATGATTTATGTCTAAATAAAAGATGAGTAACTATGCCAAGGTTACCAGGTTTGGAGTTTTTCTTTTGATAAATTTGAATATTTTATTATGTTGATAGTAATATCAGCTAATTCGTCACTAACTCCAGAAATATTTTTGATTAGTTTGGTGGAATTATTTCTTTCATGGCATAAAAATCACGTCTATTTAGCCTGGTAGGATTTTATTTATTTGTTTAATGCTATATCATCATTTTATGGGTAATTCAAAGCCGAAATTTCGATTCCAGTATAAATCTTACATTGCAATATATTTTCACTATTCAATTTCCTTTTTTATTTCATTATTTATCGATAGTCTTTTTTTACTTACATTTATAAGAGATCAAATATTCTTTTAGGGCGTTAAATTCATACTCAGTTATAGGTTTACAAGTTTTAGTACTAATACTCCACACAATTATATGTAGTGTAAAGTAGTCCTCTGTAACATCAATAAATAGCAAAACAATTATATGGTTTTATTTAACATATAAAAATAAATCTTAGTAAAATATTTTATATTGATGAAACTATGTTTATTACAAATATTTTGATTAGATTTTGATAATTTTAAATATTCCGATCTTACATTTATAAATCTATTTGCTAATTGCCAATTTTGCTGAGGCTGTAGAATACACTGACTGCTTCCCTGCAGAGGGGTAAGACCACTCTAACGAGTATCCTGGATACGACGCTAAACAATCTAATGATGAGCGTACAGTAATGCTAGAGCTTTGGAGAGTGTGAAGTAACCCTTCATTGCCATCACTCCCAGATCGACTCTGGCCGAGAGTGATATCACCTAATAGGGTCCTATCTATGGGTAAAATAGAACTAAACTGCGGAATTACACTAAACTGAATAGTTTTAAATGGAATTGTTTTTGAAATTGAAACTGTACTTACGTTAACCTGAATTGTTTGAATTAAAATTGTTTGACTAAACTGAATAACTTGAAATAGAAATATTTTAGAAAACTCAACTGTATACTCATGCTAAACTGGATTGTTTGAAATAGAGCTGATTATTAATATAAAATGGATTTGGCAATAGATAACCTACTAAGGTTTATATGCTATAAAAACAACCAACCAACCAATCAATGTATTTGATTAGAATCATTTGATTGCACCTAGTTAAGTTTTCCCTTACTTTTATTTAAGAGAAATCGATTCCAAACAGATATACATGCACCAAAAACTGGACACTAAAAGGGATTACAACTATGGGTGCGAGAAGACCAGGGAGTAATGCCAATAAGTAGCTGCTCCCCATTCCCCAGAGGACCAGAACTGGATTTAATCACCGTTGCAGTTTAGGACTTATCTCGTCTTAGTGAGAGGATACATTCGACTTATTTTTAGACGCGTCGATTGGGTGGAGAAATTGTCGAGGAAAAATCATCTACTAACCTTGACACTAATCTGACTCTCCAATGTGTTTTAGATAAACTGCACTGTTTACTTTAAAGTTTAAACGCACAAAATACAAGAGCAAGATCAGCACTTTTTATCCTGAGGGTGCTTTAAAGCAAAGCTTACTGACACAAAAACAAATGATTTGGAAAATCATTCTTAGAAATCAATGAATAATGCTACAGATAAATTAATGTTTCCTCGTGGAAAAAAATCTTTAAAAAATAAAAGATATGTTGCACAAAACTCAAGGGAGTTGAAGGTTTGTATTCAAATTGTTAACATTTGACTTATTAAAGCGAGTTTAACATATGTCATATAATATTTAATATTCAGGTTGACAATTTTGAATACGTCAAAGGAAGTAATGTCAAGTAAAATAAGTCGCAATGAAAATAAGGCGAAATGAAAAAAAAAAAATCCATCTAACATGGTGTCAACATATTTCTTGTCATGTCAACTCAGATTTAGTTTGCTCAGTCGGCTGGAGCACACTCATATATATATATATATATATATATATATATATATATATATATATATATATATATATATATATATATATATATTTCTTTAAGAAAAAACAACGAAACCAATCACAAAGGATTATAAATTTATTTCCATCCTGGAAGAAGTCCTGTTAATTTTTTTTCGTGTTTTTGGAAATTTCAAAAACGCGTAACAGGAGTGAAATAAATTTATAATCCTTTGTGATTGGTTTCGTTGTTTGTTTTTTAAAGAAATTATTGCTCTGTAGTATGGGTACATTGAGCTCTTTACCAGGAAAATTTAAATATTCATTCATGAATAATTTCTTGTCCTGATGGAATTACTCCTAACTCCGGTTTAACTGGACTAAGTATACTATATATATATATATATATATATATATATATATATATATATATATATATATATATATATATATACCATCTTTAAGAAAAAAAAGCAAAGAGCGGTTACTTCAGGATTATCATATTTACTCAACCCCTCCGCTTGGGCAGGATATGACACAACGTCAATTTTTTAAGCGGAGTTTAACAGGTTTGAATTCAGAGTTTTCCTTCTCCTAGACTAGTTGCCTCACCAAGGCTGAAGAACCTAGTCTGCCCTACTATTCACCCATAGCTGGAGGGAGGATAATTGGATTCATACCTTTCCCAAGGATATTAGTGCTATGTGAAATGCAAACAGTCTCGTCCAGGTTTTGAACTCGTGTCGCCGTGCTCATTTTCTATGACGATAGCCATTACACCACGGGCACTTCCATTCAGATTTATAAATTTATTTCCAACAGGACTTCTTCAGATTTTATGGATAAAGTAAATCAGAATAGACACGGGGTGGGGGGGAATGGAAGAGGGGGGAAGAGTTATCTCCTCGTTTATTTTACTTCCGTTTTTTATTTGTTTATTCATTTTATGTATTTTTATCTATCTAATTTTACCGTCGGTTGGAATCATGACAATATAACTTTTTTTATTTATCTTATTAATTTCATTTATTTTCTTTTTTTGTTAAGTTCGATAATTAACTTTTTTCATGTTTTATTTTTTATATAATAATTTTTTTTCTAAGGGAAATATATTAATACTTATATTAATTTTGAGTGTATTTCCTCAGTTACCTATTTTTGTCGGCTACGTATTTAAGATACGTTTTTTTTCCTTTTCTTATTTTTTTATTTTATTTTATATATATATATATATATATATATATATATATATATATATATATATATATACTTCCAATATTGAGGTTGTCCAGTCGGCTGGGGCTGTAGAATTCACTGACTGCACCTCTGCAGACGAGTAAGACCCGCACCAATGAGTGTTCTGATTAAGACACTAAACAATCTGATGGTGAGATTCCAGTGATGCTGGATTTTTGAAGAATGCGGAGCACCCGTCTATTGCCATTGCTCCCAGGTCCACTCTTTCCTACAGTGGTAACAACTGATAGGGTCCTATCTATGGGTTGAATAGAACTAACTTCATACATATTCTAAAATGAATTGTTTTAATTTGAACAGTTTAACTTAACCGAATAGCTTGAAATCGAAACGTTTCGACAATTAGACTGTACTTTCATTTAAACTCCATGCTGAGGCTAAACTGAATTGTTTAAAATGGAACTGTTTTTGACATTGAAACTGTACTTACACTAAAC
This sequence comes from Sepioteuthis lessoniana, assembly GCA_963585895.1. Lineage (NCBI taxonomy): Eukaryota > Metazoa > Mollusca > Cephalopoda > Myopsida > Loliginidae > Sepioteuthis > Sepioteuthis lessoniana. The sequence continues at coordinate 23,155 of CAUZXS010001413.1, read as the reverse complement.
GGAATTGTTTAATGTTGAACTGTTTTGACATTTAACTGTGTGTAAAGAAAATCTATACTTATACTAAACTGAATTAACTGAATTAGAACAATTTGAATAAACTGAATAGCTTGAAATTGAAACGTTTTTGACAATTAACCTGTGTACTCATGCTAAACTGAATGTTTTTGTTTTTTTTTAAATATAACTGACTATTTATATAAACATGGATTTGGCACTAAATAACCTACACAGGTCGATATGCCATTAAATCCAACCAATCAACTATCAGATTTAGTGATGTCTCGGTGCATTTTAATTCCGTTTCACTAAATCGAATACGATGTTAATCGTGTCAGTGATTGTCTCATATAAAATAAATGTTTCGAATGCTGATTTGAAAATCATCAAAGACGGTATAAAACACGAAACATGGATTCTTTAATAGCAAAATGATTGTCAGATTTTTCTTCCAATTATATCTACTGGCTTCCTTGGTAGAGTGTTTTCTAGTGTCCCGTGAGACTGGCATTCAATCCCAGGTCGAGTCATACCAAAGACTCAAAAAATGGTAATTGATACCACCTTGCTTGACACTCAGTATTATAAGGTATGTATCAAGGGTCAATTGGAGCAATACAGGGAAAGGAATATTTCCCTCCGTTACACCTCGGTGTAGCTATTGAAAAGGGAGTCTTCGGGTCCCCCTCGACGACGGTCACCAACTTTACTTTACTTTATTATATATATATATATATATATATATATATATATATATTGAGAGATAGATAGATAGATAGATAGATAGATATTATTGATAAATTAAGACTCAAATAAACCTCATATTTTGGAAAGTATGTGGCAAATACCAATTAGTGTCGTTATTTGAGGTTTGATTTATCTATGTTTTAATCCTCCGTGTTGACGATTTTATTATTTTATCTGATTTATTGTTCAATTTTAAAATAATAATTGTATGGGATTGTTTACTTTAGTTTTGTATTAATCATAATATAAATTTGATTATGCGGATGTGATTCGACAAACTTCATTTCATTTTTGATAGGTAATTTAAGAAATGTTTGGATTTTATTGGTTTGGGTTTTATTGGCTTGGATTGGTATATTTGCTTAAATCGTATCGACTTATCATTGCTTCATGAAAACCTAAATTCATTTCATTTCTAAATATATGATCAAAATCATTGTAATTCATATCTGTATTGATTTGGTCTGTTGAACATATTTAACGATATATAAGCTTCTTTGGGGGTTTCAATGCCACAATTTGATTCATCTCTAAATCATTAATTGTAATTTTGATTATGAATCAAATATTCTAATGCATCTTTTAAATCAACCTTTTTAGCCATAATAATTTGTTTACGCACAGTTATAGGATATAAAGTATCTCTATCAAAAACAAATAAATTGCGTACTGTTGCATGGTCCCCCTACATTCAATATCAATAATGTTTTCACTATCGAATATCAATTAAATAAAAAACTTTACTTTACTTTACCAATTAAATTAAAAAACTTTTTTAAAAAAATTGAAAATATTATTGAACTATTGCTTGGTTGTTTAGAACAGCGATGTAAAGAAATGAAGTTAAAATAATAAGTTAACAATACACGTTATTTTGTTTTATAATTGTTGTAGCCCCGGAAAGGTTCACTAATGAAAACACAAACACGGATATTAGATAACAGATTATATTACACAAAAAAGATAGAGTTACATAGAAAGGTAAGTAGTCTCGTGCTGATCGGATAACACCGATATTGATCTGTCCTCTGGCAGCGAAATCCCTCCGTACTAATAACGGTGAGAAGAGTTCATTATGGTGATATGGGTAAGGCTCCCACAACAATAATAGAAACTACCGTTATTGAATTGTTTTGGGTAGTCTCAAATGCTGTATAATGTTAATTGCTCTCTTTTGAATCTTCTGTAGTAATGATTTCATGACGTTTGTTATTGCTGTCAATAGAAAAAGGAAAAAAAGTAAATAATGATAATAATCATATGGTTATGAAAAGGAAAGCTCTAGAGAGAAACAGAATCTCTTCTAATGACAGCACAAAATAACCCCAAGACGACCAATTATATTAAAGCGAAATCAATGATAAGCAACTGTATAGCAAATGTAGTTTATGTAGAAAAAGAAATGAAACTGTTAACTCTAGGACTAAAGGTACAGGTGGGTGGGAACGACAATTAAGTGGATATTGTGTAAGAGTATGAGATATGATCATACAATCAAATGTATATGAACAAACTTCGTGCGAATGAGACGTATAAATTCTATGGAATTTTAAAAGACAAATGAATCTTGTTTACTGGCCAGAAGACCAGACTTTGTCCTAATTTTTTTTTAAAATGGCGTCAAATGGAATTTGCGATTCCAATTGACATCGGGTAAAAAAGAAAAATATGAAAGTGAAAAGAGAGACAAAGACTTGGGCTTTGCCAGAAAACTAGGAAAATTTGAGGATTATATAAATATTAATCCTAATCGGTGTGCCTAGAACGGTTACATAAGACTTCGAAAAAAAAAGCAGGAAGAAATGTTAAATAGAGGAAGAATCGAGACCATAATGATCACAGTGTGGTTGAGAATGGCCCAAATACTCAGAATTATCCTGGACACCTTGGAAGACTCGCTAATACTCCCATTTCCATGAAATATCAACAGCTAATGCCGTTGGGAATAAACCGCAAGAAATAATAATAATGATATTACCTGGATTGTTCCCCGCGAAAGATACTCGGGCCCATTTCTGAAGTGGACCAGATTAGAACTTGAACAAATGGACCAGGGAACAAGAAAACTAACAACTATCTTTAAGGCCTTACATCTCAGAGATGATGATGACAGACTCTTTGTGAAGTAAAGAGGGAGGAAGTGGAAGTGCCAGCATTGAAGACTGCGTTGAGGTATCAATAAATGACTCGAAGGTAACGTAGAAAACCGTGAAGGAAGACTGGTTGCATCCACCTGAAACAATATCTACGATACGAGAATTAGCAGAATGGAAGAAACCAGAAGGCAAAAATGAAAAAAAAAAAAAAAAAACAACTCAATGGAAGTTTTAAGCTAACGCTGGCGTGGAAAACCCTTAAAATAGTAAAATGATACGCCCAGATAATTGAGAAGCACAACATTCTGTAGAATTTTCCTTAGGATTGGTTTGGTTTGGTTTTATGGCATATCAACCATTGTAGGTTATTTATTTATATATATGTATAAACAATTCAATTTCAAACAATTCCGTTTAGTAGAGGTATAAGTTTTTTGTTTGCACTCATTTAAAAGTCAAAACAGTTGTTTCAAACAATTCAGTATAACATAAGTACGCAGTTTCAGTGTCAAAAACAGTTATATTTCTAACAATTCAGTTAAGTTTAAGTGCTCAGTTTAGTATTGTTTGACACATGGATATGATCCGATATAGTGCTACACTTCCGGGCCATAGTGGACCTGGGAGCGATGGTAATGAAGGGGTACTAGGCATTACCCAAAGCTCTAGCATTAGTGGAGGCTCACGAATAGATTGACAGAATCATATCAGGATACTCGTTGTGGGGGGTTACTCCCTCTGCAGAGAAACAGTCGGTATAATTTGGGAGTTTGAGATACAAACATATCACCTAATTTCAAACAGACGATCAAACTTTGTGATAGTAAAAAAAAGGTGGAGGTGCCCGTGGTGTAATGGTTATCGTCGTCGGAAATGGACACGGCGACACGAGTTCAAAATCTGGACGAGACTGATTGCATTTCACACAGCACTAATACCCTTGTGAAAGGTATGAATCCAATTATTCTCGTTCCAGCTATGCGTAAATAGTAGGACAGACTGGGCCCTTCAGCCTTGGTGAGGCAACTAGTCTAAGAGAAGGAATACTCTGAATTCAAACCTGTTAAACTCTGCTAAACAAATTGACCTTGTGTCATAACCTGCCCGAGCGGAGGGGCTGGAAAAAAGTAGGGCAGACTGGGTTCTTCAGCCTTGGTGAGGCAAGTAGTCTAGGAAAAGGAAAACTCTGAATTCAAACCTGTTAAACGCCACTCAAAATGTATCTTTTATCATATCCTGCCTGAGCAGAGGGGGTTGGTAAATATGAATAGTAAAACAAAAATAACATGCTGATTAGTGGTATTTGCCATACCAGCGGACCACCAAGTAGATATAAAAGCAGGTTAAAAGAGAGATAAGTATCTTGCGAGAGAGTTGAAAAGAAGGTACTGAAGCTTAAGTTCAAGTTGATACCAATTGTTATAGTTGCGCTTAGAAAAAATCCCAAAAGTTTAGTAAAGGGACTTGAAGACATAGAAGCAGAAGACAAATGGATACCATCCAGACTACTTCATTGCTGAAATCGGTCAGAATACTTAGAGTTGTCCTTAAGACCTGAGTAGACCTGAGTAAAAGTTCATCGGCTAATGCTAGTGTGAAAAACTCTTAAGGAGTTAAAATAATATGCACACATTTTCTTTACTTTAGCAATAAAGTAAAAGACAACGAAGACTAAATCAAATAAATAATCATTTAGCTGTACTTCATGCAGCTTTTGTTATCATACAGAGTGTCTGTGATAATCTTAATCGAACCTATTCCTTTAAATGGTTGCTAAAACTTGGAAAGTAAGAACATTCCTTGAGGAACAGGCATGTAAATGTGACATGCTTTGTCCTGAAGCTAATTTTTAAAAATCTGCTGTCGATATATTATTAAGCTTACAAGATTGAAGCCTAATTTTCTAACGATTACAAGGGCAGGCAACTCGATTGGTTGGGTCGATTCTCAAGTTAAAGTCCGTTTTAGATTAGTTAATGCAAAATTAGGGTGGTCTTATTATGAATAGCGGCAAAATATGATTGCTGTATCCAAGAGGATTCAATGGCTACCCTTGATAAGAATCGTTCGATGCAACCTACTTAAGTCCACGTTCCCTATCCGATTAAGTTATAATTGCCAATTATTCTTAGATGGATATTTAAATGAAACAGAAATTCAAGTCAGAAATTGCATGCAATACATAAATTCACACACACACACACACACACACACACACATATATATATATATATATATATATATATATATATATATATTAGGGGGCATAGATCACGCTAACCTACAGAGCCATGTATACTGACGCGCGGCATTAAAATAGACGGATGAAAGATAAAGTCTGACTCCTTATACAATTTCAGGACGTTTATACTTTTCTCACTGAATATGAATACATATGAATACGCAAATACATGCACACAGATATAGTAACATACGCAAAATAACACACACGCATACCCATATACAGAAGCACACACCTACACGTAAACACACATTACAACACAATGAAGATCACACGTATATATGCACTATATATATATATATATATATATATATATATATATATATATATATATATCACATAAGGAGAGACTCACTCAAAAACACACACATATTCGGCAATATATATTTTTTTTCCCCGCTTCTCTCTGTCTCTCTCGCTTCTCTCTGTCTCTCTGTCTCTGTCTCTTCTCTCTCTCTCTCTCTCTCTATATATATATATATATATATATATATGTATATATATATATATATATATATATATATATATATATATATATATATATATATATATATATATATATAATTCCACGAAATACGTTCATGCTAATTTCATGTATTCAAAAATCCTGAGATAAATATTTACATTAGCTTTCCATCTGTTTGAAATTTGTAGTCTTTTTATTCATAAATATCACATAGATTTTTTTAAAATATGCAGATTCTAAATATAAAATGACTAAAACAACATAAGAAAAATATTAAAACAAAAAAGAAAGTAGAACAACTGAAAATTCGATGTCGTGTAGTTTGTAGCTGATATTTGTTGCTAAATATATTTATATAATTTTTCACAGTCAGCTTTATAGATGGCTGCATCGATTTGAAAAACATAATAACTGGGGCGGTTTACGAGAATCGGAAGGTTAATAACAATATGGCAGAAAATAAGTTTGTTTTTATTAAGACTATTAAACAAAGCAACTCTCTGTCTGAAAAAAAAAAACGTTATCAAAAATGAGATTTGAATTACATACTATTTCAAAGTAAATAAAATTAAAACTAAAGCAATAGATGTAAATTTGCAGACACTGTAAGAAACAAATTTTTACTTTTTTTCAAGTCATTTAATAGGCTACTCTGAAGCTAGTCTGAGATTTTCACTTTAGTTCATTCCTTATACAAAAATAATGAATGCAGCGTCGACAAGTTATCCTTCCCAATTCACCTGTCCGTAGACTATAAGAGCATGGGTTAGATGCATAGCTTTTATTTAGAGACGTTTCAAAACTTGTGAATAAAAACAGAAACCAAGTTGTTCTAGTTGTGGCTTCAACCATGCATCTGTATGAAAGAAAGCCTCCACTGAAATACTTGACCTTTTCTCATTGGATCTAGTGGTTAGAGTAGTCACCAATAGTCCAGGGGACCGGAGTTCAATCCTAGGTCGAGTCATACCAAAGACTTAAAAACTGGTACCTGATATCTCCTTGCTTAACACTCAGCATTATAAAGTGTTTATTAAGGGTAAATTGGAGCAATCAAGGGAAAGGGATAGAGCCCACCCCTACACATCTCTGTAGTAGCTATTGAAAAGGGATCTTTGGGGTCGCCCCCGACTACAGTCGCCAACTTTTTACTTTCATGTATATCCGAAGGTCATTCAAGAAAAAGAAGGATTTATTAAAGAAGAAACAGTTTTAAGCCAACTCTTAAAACCTACTGTTATTTACTAAAGGATGAATCGAGAAGCAAATTTTAGGAGCCTGAATCGGAAAGACAGTACACGGAGTGTAAGCACTATGACCCTCTGATAAAGAAATCAATACGGGCGCATCGTTCAGTAAAACCCTCTCTCTTCAGAGACATGAAAAAATCAAATTAATTTGAAAAAGGTTCGTCTCTGAATAGTATTTCATATTGCCTATTATTTAGGAGCAATTCATCTCATTTATTGAGAGATTAACATACCCACGAACACGTATATATATATATATATATATATATATATATATATATAGAGAGAGAGAGAGAGAGAGAGAGAGAGACAGAGAGACAGAGAGAGACAGAGACAGAGACAGAGAGAAAGAGAAAGACAGAGACAGAGACAGAGAGAAAGAGAAAGACAGAGACAGACAGACATACAGATAGATAGATAGATAGATAGATAGATAGATAGATAGATAGATAGATAGATAGATAGATAATCTTTGTCTTAATAATATTAGTTTTTATGAAAATTATTTTTCGGGCTTTTTATCAGTTTGTTACGTATCAGATTACATCTTATTAGATGATCAAAGAACATTTCAGTTTTTTTATTCAAAGAAAGCTACAAGAAATGTTTAAATAAATTGAGATTCTTTGAAATGCTGACCTGATACAAATATTTCTCGTTGCTATATGAATTTAGATATAAATCTAAGACATGAAATATTCGCTCTACTCAGAAAGAAGTAGAATTCCAAATAAATATGTATTTTGCGGATATGAATTCTTGACCGTGCCCTGTATCAAATTAACAGTTTGACCTCAAGTATTTTAACTGACTAAATATTACACAGCAAATTTTAATTTGATCAGATGTGATAAAAAGCGCTATGAGCTAAAAATGGTCTTAAATATTCACGATATTTTAAAATAAAAATAAAACAGTCTTTATAGACAACTGTAATAAATGCTTTAATTTTTTTTTTAATTTTGAAAGAGTAGATATGAATACTATTATATAATACATGTTAAGATTGAAAATCCGGTAGTTGTGTTTCTTTGAATTATTGCTACTAAAGTAAAATATATGTACAATTGTTAAGGTGTATATATTATTTTTCAAGTGATGTGTGATGGTAAAATATTGGTACGGACTATGTAGTGTGCTATGTAAATCTGGTGTAAAGGCGTTTGAAATGCTCATCAGATTTGCTGAAGAATCTTTTTTTTTTTTATATAAATAGTTTTTATTTCCAAGATACAAAAAATGATGAGTTATCTTAAAGACAAGTCAGTCCTATCAAAAGTGCTTAAGATATACCGACTGCATACTCTACTAAGGGTAAGATGTTTCCTGTCAACAAAAAGAATATAATATGGAATTGAAATACATTCAATGATGAGTCTCCAATTCTGTAGCCCTGGGGACTCAGGTGTCCTTCACAGACATGACTGGCAAATCTTCTCTGGGTCATAATAAGTGATTAAAGTTACCGACTTTACTCGAAAGGGAACCTAAGGCTCCCCTTTCAATAGATACAACACCGACGTGTTGGGGAGGGCACTACTCCATTCCGTGGATTGCTCCACTTTATCCTTGAACCATACAAGGTTGTGTTACGCAAGGCGGCTTCAAGTACCATTTTTGAGTCTTTGATATGACTCGACGTAAGATTGAACTCCGGTCTCGCGGACCATAGGAGAACACTCTACTCATTAGGCCAATGTCCGCATTGGATAAGAATAAATATATCAAATTACTTTGAGCTAGCAGAATGAAATGAATACAGTGGGTCATTGAAAATATGCTTTTACTTACAAATTAATCAAATTTTGGCTTTAGATACATATGCCATTAAATAGGTTAACTAAGTAATGAATGTCAAGATTATTATCAATATAGTTTTTTAAACTATTGTAATTGACGGCATATAAAACGCACGGGTATAAAAGACGAATCCTAATTTAAGCAGGACAAATCAAGAAAAATCTAAGTTTAATATTAAACGTGATGAAATTATAATAAATAGTATTATCCATGATAACACTTTTAATCTCCATAAAAGACTTTTAAATAATGACAATTGATACATGAAAGTTACTCTCAAGTGAACGCTAAAAGGAGTTGTCTGGTAGCTAATGTCGGTGGATTATCGCGAATTTTAAACTACATATGGCATTTAAGACGCAGGGGAATTTTAAATGATATATTTGATTAAAAAAGGGTGCCTTACATGCAATCAAATGCGGTAACTTTACATTTTGGGAAAAAAAACAACTTTTTCTTAAGGTAATATAAAATGTTCATAATTTTGATGTTATTCAAGTATATAAGATGAAATTAATATTCATGAGTGTGTCATAATTCTATTGTTTATGAAAACTTCATTCATAAATAACCAGGGTATTTTGTGCTGAAGGCCAAAATGTGAGTATTTCTAACAACAAACACGCCCTGTCGACTGGTGCTGTAGAATATGTCGACTGTTTCTTTGAAGAGAGGTAAGACACTTCCATAAGTGTCCCGGAGTTAACACTAAACAATCAGATCATGAAGTTACTGTAATGCTGGACCTTTGGGGAATGCAGAGTACCTCTTCATTGCCATCGCTCATAGGCCCCATCAACGTCAGAGTGGTAGTATTTGATAGGGTCCTATCTATGGCCCAAAAAGAATTAAACTGCGTACTCATGTTAAAAAGAAATGTTTAAATAGAATTGTTTTTGACATTTAAATGCATACTCATGCGAAACTGAATAGTTTGAAATAGAACTATTTTTATAAAGAATTAAACTGTGGACTTATGATTAATAGAATTATTAAAAATAGAACTGTTTTGACATTTAACTGTACTGTTTTGACATTTGACTGTTTGTAAATAAAAACTATTCTTAAACCGAACGGAATTGTATGAATTTTAAATCGGTGTTAAATGACTTGAAAACTACTCATCAATCCGACAACAATTTTCTTACTGTGGTGTATTTTAGGCGGCGTTGTCTTCAATAAATCATGAACATTTTTTTTTTTAAAGTTAATTTTCTTCTACCAAAAATACATTGATTCTTTTTAAGTTATTGAAACATTACGAGAATAAATAATATCTAATACTATATATATTGGTATATAGTATTAGAATTTATTTATTCTCATAATCACTTATTAGAATTATTAAAAATTATTATTTATTTTAACCATGATTTGCCGCTACTCTTTGGTCAAAAATTACACACACACACACACACACACACACACACACACACACACACACACACACACACACACACACACACATACATACATATATATATATATATATATATATATATATATATATATACATATATATATTCAAATAAAGTAAAACTTCTTAATGCGTAAAACGTTATTTTACTAGTTTTCGTTGCGCAATATTTTATGTGAAATAGTAAAATCTGTTTATAGAAAATATCCATTTATGGACAATAATGTATAAGATATTTTGCAGAGAGAAACGAATCTATGGCTACCTCCAGATTTTCCAAGTAACTTTTTGTCAAGCATTTAAAAATTAGAAAACCATTTGGACTCACACCAATCATTTAGAAAGATAAATCATCGAAAAGACAGTTTAACTAGAAATGTTAAAGACTGCACTGAATCACTGTCTCATTTTTCCGATTTTAATTGTTGTAAAAATTGAACAGTTATTCCCAGTCTATGATATGTCCAAAAATACGATGATATGCTGAGAACAGAACAACTTTTTTCCAAAGCAATTACAGGTTTCCGTTCGGCAAGTATTGAATAAACATAAAATATGATGTAACAAGCATGTTAACCTGCTGCAAATACGGATGAAATTTATGAGAAGATTTCATGGCTATAAACTGCATCTTTCTTGTTTAAGAAGGGAACGTTTAATCAACCTAACCAGCAATGTCTATTTCAAGGAAGAAAAGAAGTAATCAAGTATTGCCTTTGTTGTATAGCCAAATAATACATATACATCTGCATGCAGAATCATAACGACGACACAATAAAAACGAGCGACACTGTTCTTAGAAAAATATACCTCTCACTTTATTGAAAGGGTCGTACGTGAGAGACCGAACAGAACTGCAACATATTGACCCTCACTTCTATGGCCATAACGGCGTTTCTTTCCCGTTCTCCTGGGCTGCTCAATCCGGGGCCCAGCCTCTCTGGGACATGTCTCTCAATCCAGCATCTTCTCTCCAACTCATTTGATTTCCAATTCGTCTGATCCCCAACTGATTTAATTTCCTGTGCTCTGAGTTATATAATAGTTCAACGCGCATCTTCTTCTTGAGGGCGTCACAATTGCACTCATTCAACCTGTCTACGGTCAAGGTTATAATATCCTGATATTCCTCGAACTTATGCACCTGTTATTTACACAGGTGCATTTCCTATTTTGACAGCCCGGCTGGGTCCTAGGTCAATATACAACACCTTTTGTTACTTTCCTAAGAGTTCACAAGGAATTTATTTTACACATTTCTCATTTTTCTAAGCTCTATGTGTCATATACCCCAACTGAATTGTACATATCGAGCTTACCGCAGAGATATCGCTTGTAAATTTATTTCAACAGAAATTTCTCCTGTTAGAATTATGAGGCCTTCAACTTTTTCCACCATCACCAACCAACACAGACAGTAAAAGTAACTCATGGTAATGATCCTGTGATTGGTTCCTTTCCATCTTTGACCAGATCGATGTCCATATGTCCTTTAATGGGTGGTCTTAATATAATCCGACTCATAGTCCGCAAGATTTATGATATATATATATATATATATATATATATATATATATATATATATATATATATATACATGTGTCTGGTTGGAGAACACATTGGCCTGGGCAGAGAAATATATATATATATATATATATATATATATATATATATATATATATATATATAAGTATTATTTGGTCCAGTTAAACTGGAGTTGGGAGTAATTCCATTAGGACAAGAACACTATTCCAAAGCGAACATTTAAATTGTCCTGGTAAAGACTGAAGGTGTCTATTCTGATTATTTCATCCGTAGGATCTTAAGAAGTCCTGTTAATTTTTTTTTTTTCGTGTTCTTTGATTTTAGCAAAAAGACATAACAGGATGGAAATAAATTTATAATCCTAATGTGACCGGTTTCTGTGTTTTCTTAATAATATATATATATATATATATATATATATATATATATATGTGTGTGTGTGTGTGTGTGTATGTCTGTGTGTGTCTATGTATATATATATATGAGTGTGTGACCATGAGTGTTTGTGTGTGTATATATGTGTGTGTGTTAGTGTATATGTGTGTGTTCGTGTGTAAGTGTGTGTAAGTGTATATATTTTTGGGGCTATGAGGAGGGAGAGCGAAAGAGATTAGACTTCGTCCAGGGACCGTGTTTTTTTTTTTTTTTTAAATATCGTCCAATAATACCAAAATATTGATTACCCATGCCCCTCTAAATCCTACTGTAATTTCACAAAGAGTTCAACCATAACATGCAGAGTATGAGGGATCCAGTAGTTTCAATTGTTGCGTTTCACTGAGACATTTACCTTTATGACACAAGATATCTCTATTTTTTAATGTAAAACCTTTTTTACTTCAATAGCATCATGTAACGCTTCAGGGTATCTCACTGTTTCTATAATCTTTGTAATTAAAACTTGAAACTTGTAATCCGGCATTCGTCTTTTTAATATATATATAAATCTTAGATGAAAAATACGACTTGCAATAAATTATTTCGAAAATAAGATTATATGAGTCTCCCCGAGGAAAATGGGAGTAAATGAGGTTTAAACTTTACACATAAGTTAGCTCAACGTTCAGCTGCTGCTGATTCATTTAAAGAAAAGCGAGCTAATATACATAGCATTTTCCGAGATTAGATTTAAATATTTATCGCAATTGAATTCATTACTTAATTCATTGTTATTGAATTATGATACAGACCTCAATAATTTAATAACTCAAGTAGAAATTATTATAATATACACGTAGTTTTTCGAGGTTAGAATAGTTCCTCTTTAATTTTACGCTCAGAGCTTAATTCTCTTAATTTATATGACAAGCTGATATGTATTTATTTACGTCTAATATGATAACAATTTGGATTAATCCAGCATAATTTTTATTTCATTCTTCATATATATATATATGTGTGTGTGTGTGTGTGTGTGTGTGTGTGTGTGTGTGTGTGTGTGTGTAAACAGGTTTGTTGGAATATCACAGGTTGTTTCTTTTTTTAAAATCTTCAAGTGAAGACGTTCTCATCTTCTTAGCAGTCTCCTTACATCTGGGTCCGGTTAGTAAAAAAAAAAAAAAACAATATTAGGGCAAGCCATTTGGACCATTTTGCTGGTCATCTTCCGGGGTTGTGTTTGACCATTGTTGTCGTGAGTTTTATATTTATTCGGAGTGGTTTATATGACATTCTTGCTTCATCCTTCAGCTCCCGGTGATACCTTTCTTCTATCTTTATCTAACCTATTCTCTCAGCTACGAACGGTAGAACATCAATATTTCCCATTGTTTCCACCTGCCTTATCTGCTCTGGATTCATCGGTGTTTGTTCGCTCATTGACTACATGAATAGTAGGTAGATTTATGATTCTTATCGGTAGAGAAAAGGTATCTCACTCGTCACATCAAGATAACTGACCCGAAATACTTTTATTTCAGAGCAAATAGATAGATAGATAGATAGATAGATAGATAGATAGATAGTGTGTATGTGTTTGTGTGACAGAGAAGGGGAGGAGAGCAGTTAAATGTCGGATTTTTCTCAAAGCTCATCCCTGGAACTAAATATCAATCCTTCGGTGAGATGATCAAAAAACTCTCTGAATACATCGAAGTTAATTTTGTATATATCATCATCATCATCATCATCATCATCATATCGCGCTGGTAGCACGGATATCCCGGACCCTCTCTCGCCACTCCTCCCTATCGTTCATCGCCCTAGGTAGGTCTTCAGGACAACATCCCGTATCCTCACATAGCTGCTGAATGTATGTTCGTGCTGGTCGTCCTGCTTTTGCACGGCCATGTGTGGGGGTCCATAAGAGTACATAACTTATGAGTTCGTCCCTGCTTCTCCAGCAGTGTCCTGCATTTCTGGCTCGTCTAACTTGAATAGTTTTCGTGATAGGAGGTAGGTGGCCGTACAGTTGGTGTCTTGTGGGATGTTGCCGCCAGGACTTGTTTTAGATTGCACGTAGCATTTTTGTGTAATTGCCGTCTAGCTTCTTCTCCAGCCGTTTTGTTAGCGTCCATGTAGTGCAGCCATATAGCAGTATCGATGTGACCGCTGCCTGGAAGAAACTGCGTTTCATTTTATCGGTTAGGTCTGATTTCCAAATAATCGATAACTTATTGATAGCTGTCCATGCTTTCGCTAACCTCGTTTCGATGTCCTTTTCGGTTGATTCGACGCTGCTTCCTAGGTAGGTGAATTTGTCTACTAGTTTAAGAGGGGTTCCTTCGAGAGTGGAGATATCCCCCGTTTGGTTATAGCACATATATTCTGTTTTGTGTGCATTAACATAGAGGCCTATGCTTTCTGCTGCTCGTTCCAAACTATGCAGTAGTGTTTCGGCCTGGTCAGGTGTATTTGCCAGTATCGCTATGTCATCGGCGTAGTCGGCGTCAGTAATTGTTGTTGTGGGGTACCTTCTGTTTCTTTTCTTCGTCAGTTCGAAGCCATTCTCTTTGATTTTGTCAATCCATGTTCTAAGTACGTAGTCTAGACAAATGATAAAGAGGTACGGAGCCAGCTTGTCCCCTTGTAGTACTCCTGCTACAATGTCGAAGTATTCTGTGTCTCCATCTGGTGATCGAACTTTTACTTTAGTGTTTCTATAGAGAATCGTTATTGCCGCTACGGTTTCTTTAGGTATGCCGTACGCTAGTAGGATTTGTTCCATCTTTCCTCTGTGAATGGAATCGAAAGCCTTGGTAAAGTCAACAAAAATTAATGTCGCTTGTAGGTTTTTTGCCCGTACACCTTCATGGATTCTACGGATGGTTGGGCAACCCGAAGGCTCCCTTTTGAATAGCTACCATACCAAGCGGTAAGGGAGAGCGCTACTCCATTCCCTTGATTGCTCAAATTTACTCTTGATCCTTACCTTTTAAAACTGAGTGTTAAGCAAGGTGGCATCAAGTACCATTTTTTTAGTCTTTGGTATGATTTCGCTTTGGATTGAATCCCGGTCTCACAGACTATTGGCAAACACTCTAGTCATTAAGCTAATCGACATTTTTTAATAGACCCTTTTGTTTTCCTCGCTCCCAGCACCATTTTAAACAGCCATTTTTTTTTTTGTTGACACTGACCTACGTATGTCAGTCATTGGTTTGTACTTACTTCCTCAGCAGTGTCTTAAGTATATTATTTCTTTTAATTCATTTGTGATATCACATTATACAAATAAGTACTTAAAATCCTGCGCCGTAATTGAACTAAACAGTTCACAAAAGCTACAAAGCCCTCTTTGAGATAAGGTACTTAACTTATCTGTGACTTTTAGACATTTATTTTACATGTATGTTAACTGATTGAGCGATTTATTGGTTTCGTTATCAATTAATCTATCTGCTTTTCGTTGACAATCATTTAAGATTCCGTATACGTGTTTTAGTTTACTCGGTCTCGTATTTATTTATTCATTTATTCTTTCACCTCGTAAAAACACGAAAGTAAAAATCACCTCCCCAGATGGAAACTCTGTCAACTTCAATATTGTAGCAGGTGGGCTACAAATAGATACATACCTGTTTATTATCTGCCAAGACTACGTGCTTAGAACGTCTATTGATTTAGTGAAAGAAATGGTTTCAAGTTGGCAAAGGATATCCCGCACAAACAATTACGGACGCGGACAACGCCGATGATATAGCGCTTCTATCAAATACACCCTCCCAAGGTGAAACCCTGCTACATGGTCTGGAATAAGCAGCTGCTAGCATAAAACCCCAACGCAGACAAGACGGAATACACGTGCTTTAATTAAAGAGATGACATCTCCTCACTAAAGTGTGGGCCTTTGAAACTAAACGTATGGATAAAAAATTTTGACAGCAATTACACAAGAATGCTGTGAGCAATATTCGACGAGTCCTGGAGGCAGCACCCCAGAAAACAGCAGCTGTACAGCCACCTCTCACCCATCACAAAAACTATCAAAATTAGACGAATCAGGCAGGCGGAACATTACTGGAGAAATAAGGAGGAAGTCATAAGCGATACACTTTTGTGGATCCCTTTATATCGTCGAGCACGGCCAGCCAGAACCTATATAAAACAGCCCTGGGCCGATACAGGATCTGGCCTTGAAAAACTACCGGGAGCGATGTCCGATAGGGACCAGTGGCGAGAGAGGGTCAAGGAGATCCGTGCAAGCAACGCGACATGATGATGACGATGATGTGACCGAAGTTAAATTTTCTTCCATCTTCTAATGGTATCACGTAACACTTGCCGTGATTTTTAACCCAACAGGTGCCTGCATGGATTAATCATTCATAGAAATAAAATATATTTAATTTTTCTTAACACTTTTTAATATCAATAACACATGTTCATATAATTTGCACATATTTTATTAATAGCAAACAACATAACGTAAAAACTTCATATTCTAAAGTAAGATACTTTCTTTTTGGCAAAGATAGGTCATGTGGAAATATAATTAATTAGACTAACGTGCAATTTGACTGACTTAGAGATACATACATGATTATTATATGATCAATGAAACTCTGTATAGGTTATGGGGTTTGTATGTTTTGAATATCCAAGTAAACACGACGAGCTACATCAAGGTCTAAACTAAATTGACTAGTCAGAGCTTGCTCCGTGTTTAAATGTATTCCCGTAGTTTTAAGATATAAATAAGTGTTAGAATATTTTATGGTTTTTTTAATTGGATGTTAACGAAATACTTTTGAATGCTAGCATCGGTATAATTTTTAAGTCATTCGTTATACTTATTGTATAATAAAAACATCTTTTTACGGCAAAAATTGTGTTATATAAACTCGTTCATTACTCGAATATATACATAAATTTCCATGTATCAATGATGAAAATTCTTTATCAGCACATTAAAACGTCATGTACTTTTTTAAATGCACGTAAACAAAAGATTTACATAGGATTTTCGGAAGTAAAAAAGTATCGATCAAATAAAAAGCTGATCTTCCTGATCAATTAAAACGGTATTTCTTCCAAGCAGTGGCCATGGCTGTACTAATGTAGGATTGAACCATTTTGAATCTACTGAAACTTTTGAGTAAAAAGCTATATTGAAAATACATAAGATGCAAGGGGTTATATTGATCAAAACCTGGAAGCAACTTTAAAAACAATCTGTATAGCCACTTACTTTCACTAACAAAAACGCTCTGAGTCAGACAAACAAGACTTGCTGGAGATTGCTGGGGAAGTCAGAATAAACACATGAGCAATTTCTTCTCCTACAAGCTCCAAAACATAGACAAACTAGTGTAGGCCAACCAACATAATGATACTTTCATAAGAAGTTTGTGGACAGTGGATGTCGTTAAAAAGACGTACCAACACTGATGGCCGATTGGGATGAAGAGAGAGTGAAAGAGACTAATAGACAAATAGTCATAGCAATCCATGCTAACAGCACGTATTGATCAATATGTTAATGATCATGATGATGATGTTCTAAGAAAATGCTGATTTACATATATACAGACTATTCTTGAAAAGTAGCACGACCTTCACAGCATATTAAATATGAATTAAAGATATGATTCTGAATTTAGATAATTCTGCATATACATTGGATTGATATTTACACCTATGCAAAACGATAACTTATTGCCTTATATCGTACGTGCTAATCTTTTTTCAAAGTGTAAGAAAATAGAGAGATTTATGCATTGCAAAACATTGTGTAGTTTCTTTTCTATTTAACAAATTTAATTATCTTTTCACGGAGACGATTAAATCTTTTTCTTCCGCCAAATTGTTTATCTGATGACACTAATAAAAGCGTGAAAATAGATTAGGTGTATTAATCAAAAACTATTCCCGTGCCAGAATATTTAGTTTTCATCATATCTTCAAATCTGATAGAGGCATAAGGTATATAGTTAAAAGTTGGCAACCGTAGTCGAGGGGGACCATAAGGCTCCCTTTTCAATAGCTACTACACTGATATGTAGAAGAGGGGGCTACTCCTTTCCTTGGATTGCTCCATTTTACACTTGATACGTACCTTATATTGGTAAGTGTTAAGCAAGGAGTTATTAAGTACCATTTTTGAAGTCTTTAGTATGACTCGACCTGGGATTGAACCGGACTATTGGCAAACACTCTGCCCACTAGACAAATGAGCCGGTTATGAGGAGTAAAAGGAAGGCAATAAAAACAATTCATAGATGAATATAAAGTTTACATGATAGCTTCGATAATATTTAATAAGCTATGTGGTCAACATTATTTATGCTCTAGTTATCTCACTGAAATCCTGTATCTAAAACCGGACAGACATACTTTGGTCTAAGTGGGTCTAAGAAATGTTAAAGTCACATCGGCTAATTCGTAAAACTTCGAATATATATATATATATATATATATATATATATGTGTGTGTGTGTGTGTGTGTGTGTGTGTGTGTGTGTGTGTGTGCCAGAATTCTTACGTATTAGGCTATGTGAGTTTGACATTTATTGGCGTATTTTGATAAGTAAACTAAGGTATATATATATATATATATATATATATATATATATATATATATATATATATAGAGAGAGAGAGAGAGAGAGAGAGAGAGTAATTACAAGGAAACTCAAACCTGGTTAAACTGTCAAACCAGGTTTGAGTTTCCTTCTAATTATTATATAAACGGTTTGAATGTGAATTTTGACATAAGCGTACAAGGGAATAAGCGATGTAACATTAGCCATACATCGAGCACTCACATAGATTTATATCGTATTCCTCATATATTCTAATCAAGAATAATCCTCCACCCATTGTCTTCGGACGCTGACTGGATATCACACACACACACACACACACACACACATACACACACACACACACACACACACACACACACACACACACACACACACACACAACATGAACTGAGCTCTCAGTAGCCGTTAACGGATATATGTAAACCAAACAAATCTGATAAATGAGCGTTTAAATTTCCTTCGTTTGCGTTGTTTTCCTCGTGGCTGATTAGTAGAAACTTGGATTGGTGTTTCAGTCTGCTAGGTTTCGACCCCAGTTTCGGGAATCTGGCCTGTGTAACCACACAAGTGTTGTTATACAACGAAACAGTTGACTATGTATTTCTTAGGCTTATTGTCTTTTTTAACATCGAAAATTGCTGAAAAGTTCATTAAAATAAAATTTTATCAATTTACTCTGAATTCCAATTCTTCTTTCAATATGGATCCATATATTATACTTATATTATCTATTTTGGAATAATGCTATGAAGCTTAATAACATTACATTCTCACTGGTATTATCATGAACGGATAATTATGAATGTTTCTTATAACCACGTGATTAGATCTAACCAATAGTCTTCGAGAAAAAAATAAGTTTAACATGTTTATTATGAATTATATTTATTTATCTATTTATTTTTGCTCTCTATGAATATATGAGTAATTAGACTTGATCTGCAGTGGAAAGACCCAAAACAGTGGGGAAAAATAAAAAGAAAGCTAACGTGGAAAATTGTACTGGATTTACTTCGTTATAATGAATAGATTCAACTGAATTTTTTAATGAAGTCAATATGTGACATAGGAGAGAGAAGTGTGGTTCTCTCTTTATCTCTCTCTCTCTCTCTCTCTCTCTATATATATATATATATATATATATATATATATATATATATATATAATAGAAAGCCATAAAAAATCTATTGTCAAATAAAACACGTATTTCAGATAAGGGATTGTTCTAAATAGATGTAAATAGGTAATACATTCTATATGAGGAGTTCAGATATCAACTGCTTTTAGGCTTTTTACTACTCTACCAGCCAGTAATTGAGGGCTATACTGGTTCTAACGCAAAGTTGTAATCGGTCTTTTATTCGTAGACACGGCCATACACATGCCAAATGCATATATATATATATATATATATATATATATATATATTGGCAACATGTCTTCATTAATACATATTTCGTTGAACATAATAGGCATTTTTTTTGTCTACATATTTTTTGTTGATCCCTTCATATTGCCGTAATGATTTTATAATATTTGGTGGGAATTGATTGATGTATCTTCGATAATAATTTATTTCCCAAGTACTTTCTGCACGTCTTTGGGCCATCATCAGGGGAGGATCTATGACCAAATTTATGTAACTTTTGTATGTCCATTATTACTTTGTAAGAATAAGAGCGTCTGAACCGTTGCAGTATGTAATGTTTACTTCTTTTTTTTTCTATAAATAGCGTTAGTAGCAAAAAGACATTTAAGTACATTAGCACTGGTTTGAAAATTAATACATTAATCATGATTATGTAGTCCTGATGGCTAGGATAACCCTAAATACCACGATATGCTTTCCAATCGGCTACCGTTCCTGACAGGTCTCTATACTGCATCGAATGCCTGCAAAGAGTCATGTATGTCAGTCCTTGCTGGTAACCAAATTTTGGCGCGTCCATATGGAGAAGTCCATGAGACAACATCACTCTCAAGTTCGTACTTACTTCCGTATCAGTGTCCCTAATATCTTGTTGGTCTGACTTGGATGGTTTGTGTGATAGGAGGTAAGTGACTGTGAAGTTGCCGTTTGTGAGGTGTTCTTACCAGGATTTCTTCAAAGCTACACGCAGTACTCTTGTTAAGTTTCTATCAAGCTTCTTCTCATTTCATTTCATTTCATTAAAGTCCGGGATGACTAAGAACTACAGGGGCGTAAATCTTACTGCTATAGCAGCTGAGTTTTTAACTAAACAGTTTTTCAATCATAGCAACAGAGAGTCTAAAAAATTCAGGCAAAAGCCTGAATGGCTTTTGGAAAAATCGACCGACAACTTAAAATAATCTGGCTATTCGTTACAACCTTCTGATTTCAGCTTTTTTGTTCCCCCCAAAATACTCATAATAACAAAATATTTCCTCAGGAAGATCAGATGAAAAAATTTGTAGAACATTTCTTGAGCTTGATACCGGCTAAATTTTACTTGAGAGGAATCAACAATCGACTAGATTAATAGCAAACTGTGAATCAAAGTAAAAGCAGATTAGAATTTATAGAATTGAATTCATTGTTAATTGATTCATGAATAAATTATGTCTTATTCAAATCGAAATTGTTTATTGTTAAACTTGATAATAAAATTCCATTTTAATTTTACAAATTTCTTCACGCAGCAAAAAGTTTGCATAGCTTATATGTTATCTGTCACTTTTTCTCAGTTTGAATCCGAGTTGAAATAATTAATGGGTGTGTGCGTGTGTGTGTTGATGTGTGTGTGTGTGTGTGTGTGTGTGTGTGTGTGTGAGAGAGAGAGAGAGAGAGAGAGAAAGAGAGAGAGAGAGAAAGACGGAGACAGAGAGAGTGGCGATTATTTGGGGTGTTTCTATTTATTATCGTTTAAATTTTAAGAAATTGAAGGCACGATAATCGTAATATTTATTGTCGTATACATTAGAATCAGCGACAATTTTCAAATTCTACCCAATACTGTTTTTATTACACTTCGTACTGATACTCTTGGAAAAAGCAGGAAAACCCAATTCAACAGCAATGGGTAAATAGTAGAAGAGACTGAATATTTTAACTTATTAAAGGAACGATTCCAAGAAGACGACTCGGAATTTTGAGTAACTTTACCCCACTTAAATCTGCTTAACGTCGTGTCACATCCTGCAAGATGCGAAGCGTTTACGTGGATACATTTCTAGAAAATTTGACCTTCTAAAAGCCACTAACTTGAAAGGTTTGTGTATAATCCTTTCTGTATTTTGAAATAAATGTATCCGTTTCTAATTCATACATACTCGAACCTGATCAGTTCTATTTAAAACAAAAATCTCTTTTATTTTACAAAGGTACGTTTACATGGATACATTTCTAGAAAATTTGACCTTCTAAAAGCCACTAACTTGAAAGGTTTGTGTATAATCCTTTCTGTATTTTGAAATAAATGTATCCGTTTCTAATTCATACATACATGAACCTGATCAGTTCTATTTAAAATAAAAATCTCTTTTATTTTACAAAGATACGTTTACGTGGATACATTTCAAGAAAATTTGACCTTCTAAAAGCCACTAACTTGTAAGGTTTGTGTATAATCCTTTCTGTATTTTGAAATAAATGTATCCGTTTCTAATTCATACATAGCTGAACCTGATCAGTTCTATTTAAAACAAAAATCTCTTTTATTTTACAAAGGTACGTTTACGTGGATATATTTCTAGAAAATTTGACCTTCTAAAAGCCACTAACTTGAAAGGTTTGTGTATAATCCTTTCTGTATTTTGAAATAAATGTATCCGTTTCTAATTCATACATACCCGAACCTGATCAGTTCTATTTAAAACAAAAATCTCTTTTATTTTACAAAGGTACGTTTACGTGGATACATTTCTAGAAAATTTGACCTTCTAAAAGCCACTAACTTGAAAGGTTTGTGTATAACCCTTTCTGTATTTTGAAATAAATGTATCCGTTTCTAATTCATACATACCCGAACCTGATCAGTTCTATTTAAAACAAAAATCTCTTTTATTTTACAAAGGTACGTACCTCTGGAGAATATCATACAATACATTCGTCCAGCAGTATGATGAATGGATCTATCGACTGTATTGCAATGTTTATTTCCTCATATACGTTTGAGATAAATTGTTAAACGCCTTACTATTGGGATTTATTTTTAATAACAAGATCCTAAATGTATAGCAAGGTAAATGATTTATTTTGCACAATGGCATGAGGAAATTTTGTTCGAAAAATATTTTTTTAAATATTGGGACGTTTTCCTAATACTTTATGTCAGTGCACGCGCATGCATCCCTGCGAGCAAATATACAGAATGGAATTATAAATATATATATATATATATATATGTATATATATATATATATATATATATATATATATATATATATATATATATATATATATATATACGAGTGGATTTGTACTTATGCCCTTACGACGATATATATATATATATATATATATATATATATATATATATATATATATATATATATATATAGGTGTCTATGTTCATGTGTGAGTGTGTATATGCTTGTGAGTGTGTGGACATGTATGCATATACATAATTATTCTTGCGTCTAGTTG